>JBAMCP010000904.1:0-32759 GCA_037075105.1 Lissocephala sabroskyi
CGGCCGTCTCTACCCATTCTCTGCCTCCCCCTTCCACTTTTATGTGCGCGCGGCCGGCCGGCCACGGCCGAGGCAGCGGTTTTAATTTCCCCACCCCCTAAACTTTGACTTAAAGTTATTCCGTTGATTATGAACGGATTGTAGCAAATTTGATACCAAACGAAAGGTTTTCTCTACCGTCTTTATATACAAATTTTTACTCTACTTTCAAAATTGTAGCTATTAACCAAATCATTTGATTGGGCCGTGCGTGGCATTGAAAAAAAAGATAAACTCGATCTTCCTGCAGATATAATAAGTCTAAATCCCAAATTTGGTTGCTCTAGCTCTTACAGTCTCTTTGATCCTTTTGTTTACACGGACAGACGGACAGACAGACGGACAAGGCTAGATCGATTCCATTTTTGATTCTAACTATACAGGGAATAACTAATCTATTTTCGTCGTCGTATTTCTCGAGCTGGTGGCAAAAAATCTTGCCACCCCAACAGGCTTATTGATTTTCTCCGGAAACACAAAAAAATACTAACCTGGATGAGAGATCATTTAAAGTGAAAACATTATAGAGATCATAAAAAATTAGCAGTAGAGTTTAAAAAAAAAATTACATTGAAATTTGCATAATAGTAGAAATAAGTTTTGGTTTTTCCTAAAAATATACATAGAAACCAGCAATAAAAAAAACCACTCAGTATAAAAAATAATTAAGGAAGCATCCTCCGAGCTTGCCAGACTGTGGAATGCCTTTCTTCTCTATGCTATATTCGCGCAAACTTATTAATTCTTGAACTATTTAATCAAATTTAGATGACGACGATAAGATTTTTAGGTAGTCCCATATAAACAATTAAAGGAGCATTTTACACATACAATGAAAGTGTATATATTCTACGTTGCTAATATGTTTACTACAGATACACGTCTTAAAAATTATTCAAAATGCTCAGTTTGGTTTGCTGTTTGAGGGTTTAACTTATATCCGACTTGCATTAGTTTTAGAGGTACACAAATTGTGTTGTTTCCTATCATAAAGTACGTAAGTGTTAATGGATGCTAACTTACCAAAAAAACTCGATCCATTCATGGTTGCTATAATAAGGACGTATTTTATTTATGAGTAAACGATTTTAAACTGTAAATAATACCTTTGTCAAGGGAATCCGTTGCAAAATCACATTGTGACAAAATTGAAATAATGCTCATACCCATTGTTTCATTTATAACCATCATTAAAAGTAATCCTGAGGCAAATAGAATAATCCACTGCACGCGTCCAAACCCTTTCAACGGTTACACTGTGATTATTAGTGACTCTAAAATATACACATTTTTTTCGCCATACCGATAATACTTAAGACCTCTTCAAACTCTGAGGCCAGATTCATTTCGGTTGACTCACAACTTTCATTTTTACAAGCATTCTTCATTTTCAAAATTCATTAAGGCCCTAAATATAGAAATTGCAGAAAACAGAATGTGGAGGCTGCTTTTATTGTAAAATAGTCATTGGCTTTGCTTGAAATCTTTTCGAATATGAGTAGTGTCCGTAAAATTCTAAGTTAACATTGTTAAATAAAGATAAATAATTAGAAATATAGTATGTAGAAAACCGCTTTGTTTGTTAAATGTTAAATGAATTCGATTTCGTAGTAATTCTATTGCAGAGACTTATCTCTTAATTTAATAATTACCGGGTTAGTTTAATTGATCAAAAATCTTATATATAAAAAAATGAATGTAATCATGATTTTGTATATCCTTTATAGAATCGTAAACGGCTCGACGGATTTTGATGAAATTTTTTTGAACGTGTTCAAGAGGGCTCCGACTGTGTTTAGATTCATATAAAGAGGAAAATTGGTGAGAATTGACTGCGACTGCGAGCGAGCGATTGCCGACAAGTCGGGGCGACTGCGACTGAGCGGCCGACTGCGAGCGAGCCATGCAGTAGCTTGATTGTTGAAACGGGTTGGAGGGAATGCTGAGGACGGCGAGTTTGTGTGTGGAGTGGGGGAATTCCCCGTTAGTTCAACAAAATTGTCCGCGACGTAGTCGTCGACCGGCACCTTTTAGGTAGAGGGGAGGGGTGAATGGGATAGAAAGGACGGCACCAAAATTCGGTAAAAATGTGCCTCGAATTTTACAATGGTCGACCAAAGAGGGAAATGTAGGTAAAAAATATATACAAGTATTGTGTAGTTAATTTGATGTTTATTTTTTTCCCCTCTGCAATATGTCGAAATAAGTAAGAAAGTAACAATCGAGCTAGCCCGACTGTGATATACCCTGTACCTGGTGCTTGGAATCAAAATAAATTCACTATTTTGAAACAAGTTAAATTTTTAAAACAGATACGGCGAGCGTCTTCTTCTCTCTTTGACTCACAGCCTATTCGCTCGATAATCTTTAAAAGCCAGCAAGTGATCGGGCCGCGCTCACAATATGCAAAGTAACAACAAGTTCCCCCACTCCACACTCAGAACGTGTCACAGCGGCCGTCTCTACCCATTTTCTGTCTACCCCTTTCACTTTCATGTGTGCGCGACCGGCCGGCCACGGCCAAGGCAGCGGTTTTAATTTCCTCACCCCCTAAACTTTGTCATGAAGTAACTTCGTTGATTATGAACGGATTTAAACAAATTTGGTACCAAACGAAAGGTATTTGTATATTCCACCGTCCTCTTATATAAACTTTTGCTCTAGTATCAAAATTGTATCTATTAAACTTTATCTGCCGGCAGATATAACGAGTCTAAATCCCAAATTTGGTTGCTCTAGCTCTTCTATAAGAGAGACTATTCTCTGAGATCCTTTTGTTTACACGGACAGACGGACAGACGGACGGACGGACGAACAAGGCTAGATCGATTTCTTTTTTGATTCTAACCATATTGGAGGTAACTTTGGGGGGTCTACAACGTCTCTTTCTCTATGTAACATACTGTCGTACAACACATTATACCCTTGTACCTCAGGTAAAGAGTATAAAACGACACATATTCGGTGCCTGGCTGAAAATTTTATGACCTAGCGGGATCCACTCCGCAGACACATCTCGCAGTTGGCGTCGCAGTCGCCCTGGATATCTGTGCTTAGGGACAGGGAGGAATATTTTTGGGAACGGCAAAATTTTAAAAGAAATTACAAATTTTGTTTAGTTTTACCAAAATTTTACGGGACAAAGGTGGAATGTACGCCTAGAACTTACTGTTACAAATTACGCGCCTTTTATTAGGAACGCAACAAATTTGTCGTGCAAAGCAGAGAATAGAAAAAGGCACACACGTACATGTATGTATGTATGTATGTACATACGTACATACGTTGCCTATGCCTATGATTCCTTTGCTATTCGACCAGATTCCTATTCCTTTGTTTAATTAGTATATCACAAATTTGAGGAACTAAGTTGGTATTATTTTTCAAACGGGCAATTGTATATTGCGTGTTCCCGTGTTGGTAAACCAGATAGTTTTTATATTTACGCGGAGAATGGGATAACGAAAAATATTGTATTTTCACAAGTATTACAGAATTAAAAGAACTTGAATACTATTATTTTGTGTTACTTATTCCTTATGCGTGCAACTACTAAGAGCCACAGCGAAACCAATCAATTGTTTAAATTGTAACATTGAATAATGAAATAACTTTTGCAGTTATATATTTGTATGTATAGCAAATAAATGCGTTGAAATTTCGATTTTGAACACATACAGCTTTACCATAAAAAATGATAACAATGATAATATAACAATTTTATGCTTGCAAGTGTAACAGAATAAGTACTTGGAAAGTTAGTTTTAGATAAAAAAAATTGTGTTAACCTTACCGCATTTACGCCCAGTAGCACTTACTTCACTTAAGGAACAATTTATAATAGGTAGCAATGATTAAATTCTTTTCACTATTCGGGCAATCTTCTTCCTACATTTTATTACGCATTATGTAGTATGTATAAGCCGTAACTATCAAAATGTTAATGTAAATCAAATGGTATATGAACATGAATATATCCATCTCATATAAATAAATATATATGTACGAGGGTGGTCTGAAAAGTTTCCGACCTGAATGCAAAAATGGCGCCAAGCGTCAAAGAAAGCTAGTGAATTTAGTTGTGCATCCTTCAACAGTTACTTATCAAAATTTCGGTCATTTTGAATGCACAATTTTCAGTTGACAGTCATTTCAGTGAGTAGATGTGTGTTTTTGTGAAAATGCAGAAAATTAAGTATCAAGCAGTTGTTAAATTTTTGTTTTTGAAAGGTAATACACTTACGCAAATCAAAGATGAGTTGGACTCTGCACCATCATTTACAACAGTGAAATTTTGGGCAGCTGAATTTAAACGTGGCCGTAAGAGCTTAGGAGACCATGAACGTTCGGGACGTCCAAGAAGTGCGACTACTGACGGTAACATTGCCAAAGTTCACGAAATGGTGTTAGAAGACCGCCGAATTAAAGTGAGATAGCAAAGGGTATGAAAATATCCATAGAACGTCTGTGTCACATATTGAATCAAGATTTAGACATGAGATAGTTATCCGCGCTTGGGGTGCCGCGTTTGTTCACGTTGGACCAAAATCACCGGCTACCACCTCAGCGGTTGCCATGGAAAAAATCCACCAGCTACGGTTTGAACTGCTTGACCATCCGCTTTATTCGCCAGATCTGGCTCCAAGCAACTTTTTGTTCCCTCGTCTTAAAACTGCGCTCGAAGGAAAAAGATTTTCATCAAATGAGGAGGCAATCACCTTTGTGAACGATTATTTTGAAGACAAAAATGCAGAGTACTATTTGGACGGGTAACAGAGATGGGAGCATCGCTGGGAGAAGTCTGTACAGTTGCATGAAGACTATGTAGAAAAATAAATGAAAAAATTGAGAATAAAAATTGTGTTTCATTGTTAGGTCGGAAACTTTACAAACCACCCTCGTATATAGAAGTGTATTAGTGCGCAGTTATAAGGATCGCGTTCGATATTGACTTCGTATGTCACACTTTCTCAATGGAATATAAATTATATTATATAATGAGTAACCAAAGAATCCTTAAAATTAAAACTGTATCAAGGGAACCTTAATTAACGGAGTAAATTCAAGTGAAACCTTAGGAGGTGGGGGCATAAAAACCGCTGCCTTGACCGTGGCCGGCCGGTCACGGCCGGTTCGCCAATTGTGAGTGTGGCCCGATCAGTTGCTAACTTTTTAGGCATTTTGTGAGATAATGGATGGGGAGTCAAAGAAATACCTGAAGACGGCCACCATAGTTCAGCTAAAAATTTCATTTAATTCAACAAAAAATAGGAAACCAAAGGTGCAGGGTATATAACAGTCGGCTTACCTCGAATGTTTCTTCCTTACTTGTTTCCATAGTTTTTTTAAGCTGTCACTTTTTGTGTAAAAACAAGTAAGGAAGTAGTAATCTTAATTTCTTTTTTGCGGGTACTTTTTGTACTTAGGGTTGCCGGCTTAACTTTTGCTTATTTCGTAAGTGGCAACTCTGGAAACACATGTCATAATGCACTAATAAATTTAAAATTCCACTATTATCACTAATTAAAGGTAATTTTTTTAAAATGTGGGACTGCCACTTTATCAAGTTAAAAGGTCTTTAGTGATGGACAAAAGCTGTTTTTGTTTCTCCATATGGCAGCATTTGACATTTCATGTGTATGTATTCCATTGACATTTTATGTGCATCGCCGACGACCATTACTTTCGTGGTGTCACACAAATTTTTAAGAATTGATTTTCGCGACTACCATTGACCCTAGATATTCGCAAGTACTATCAATCGAAAGGTATTTTTCTTTCGCACAACTCTTCTATAGAAACCAAAACTCTATTTTAAAAATTGTAGATGGTATTTGCATTTAACCAATTTGGGGTGGGAAAAAGATAAGCTTGAGCTGCCTGCAGACATATCGAGTCAAATTCCTGAATTTGGTTGCTCTAGCTCTTATAGTCTCTGAGATTCTTTAGCTTATATGGACAGAGAAGCCGACGGACAGGGCTAGATCGGGTGGAGTGGAGGGGTGGGAGGGGGGTCTCCTACGTCTCCTTCTCTATGGTTCATACCTTCGCACAAAAATATTATACTATCCACCTACAGGTACTACAGGGTAAAAAAATTTGTATATTTTTATTAAAAAAAATAGATTTCTTATTTATATGAACCAATAAAATTTTAGGTTTATTATGTCTCTCTCTGCAATTTTTAAAATAGAGAAAAAACAAAACCGGATGGAATTAAGACATTTTTTATAAGGTTCCAGTAAAGGCTGTGGATGTTTAAATATTCGAGAAGAACATGCCACAACCGAATGTCTCAACAACAACTGTCTTGCTTGCTTTTTTGAATACGTACAAATATTATATGCATATGTACGACTCTCAATGGCAAGTCTTTTAGTATTGCAGAAAGCTTAACCTCTATTGCGTGATATTTCCAAATAAGTATATTTCATTTATAACGAAAGTACAGTATAGCCAAAAGCGATTTTTACCATTCAGACCCATACACTTTACATACTATGTATAGTCAAATGTTTATAAATAAATGAGTGAAACTCATCAATGAATGTTCGTCCAAAAATAATTTTATTAAGAGAAAAACGGAAACTGAAAATTCTCTCGCAAAGAGCAACATCTAACCAGACGTCGTCATAACTGCCTAAAATTTAAAAATTATATTAAAAAGCATTTTGAGTCTTAAAGGCAGATTCTATCGAACTGTGGTGAAGTGAACATCACTTGGTCAAAACGAACAAAATATTAAAACAAACGAAGTGAAGCATTTTAATCAAAACCTAAAACAAAATGGTTTACGAAAGTGGATTTACAACTCATAGATCTTATAGCTCGCGTCCAGTTACTACATCTTATGCCGTTACGGTAAGATATTTAAGTTCTTTTCTTCTGCAAATTTTATTTAGATTATGTTGCTTAAATATTATAATTAACACAAAAAGTGCCTTTATTATAAATATATATCTCTTAACGGATTTGTTGAAATACCCGTAGGGGTTCCTATAATAAAAATACGAAATAAATCCTATTAAGAAACAAGTTTAAAACAAGATGCATTGTATCTAGTGAATATCGTATCATGAAAATAAGTATTATTTGTAATAAGGGTAAACAAATTACGGTAATTCTGATGATATTAAGAAATATATATTTGTACATTTATAAATGTATAATAGGTTTATAATTAATTGATGTTACATACTTACTTATAAATATATAATATATTTTGCATATTTATGCCTATTTATTTTAAAAATTACAAATACTTATACTCTAGAATTGTTAATAATCAGTATATATTAATACATATATATACTGCACACCATACATTCTACTAGATTCTTCAACCGAATTTCCATTTTATACTTTTTGTATATGTAATATTATATGCGCGCGCAGACTTTGTCAAACCTAAAAATACATTGGCAGATTCCGTACAATGGAGAAAATGAACAGATATTGCTTATTCTATTTTTTCCTATTCGTTAGCGTATATACACACAATTATCCATGCATACATATGTACTACATCCAAATCAAACGTAGATATTGTGTTCAGGGGTCAGTTTGTAATTATTTTTTTAAGCTATAAACAAATCAAAAGTAAAACAATGTATGTGCTCTCTTTCGTATATTAATGACCTCAGCCTTAGGTTTTTTTTCTGTTTTAATATAGGCAATGCTTATAATACATACATATTCCGATCAAACATAAAAGCGTTGAGTCGTCTGACAATAATATTGCAAAAATATTTTATTATTTGTTAGTTGGGAAAATGTTAGAATTATGGTGAAACACAAATTCATTTTTGGTTTGTAATACTTTTATTTTGTTATTTATTATACCCTATACCTGAAGGTACAAGGATTTAATGTGTTTGTGCATATGAATGTAACATAGAGAAATAGACTTCGTAGACCCCCTCAAAGTAACACCCAATATGCTTAGAGTTATTAGAGAAATCGATCTAGCTGTGTACGTCTGTCTGTCTGCCCGTATGAACAAAAGGATCTCAGAGACTATAAGAGCTAGAGCAACCAAATTTGGGATTCAGACTCGTTATATCTGCAGGCAGATCAAGTTTATCTTTTTTTCCGATGCCACGCCCCCTTTCCGACCTAATTGGTTGAATGTAAGTAACCTATGCAATTGTTGAATAAGAGTTTTGGTTTCTATGGAAGATATGTGCGAAATAAAAATACCTATCGATTGATACTACATACGACCATCTAGGATCAATAGTAATGATGAAAATATAAATTAAAAAAATTAAGACCACAAATGTATGCGACGTCACGAAAGTGATGGTAGTCGGTGATGTAAATAGTATACATTCACACGAAATGTCAAGTGTTGCCCTACAGGGATTTAGGAAGAGCTGTTGTCCACTACTAAAGGCCTGTCAATTTGATAAAGTGGCAGCCCAACATTAACAAAAATGGCCGTTGGATAATAATAATAGGGGAAATCAAAATTTAAAATTTGTTAGCCCTTGGACCAACGATATAGCACTTGTTTCCAAAAACTTAGGAAATAAACAATAGTTAATGTGGTAGCCCAAAATATTAAAAGTACCCGCGAGTAAAAAATATAAACAGGGTATATCACAGTCGGGCTAGCTCCACTGTTACTTCCTTAGTTGCTTATCAAATCTATTTAAAAGAATCTTCAAAAAGTTTTTTTGTTGTTTTGTACATTTTGAAATAAGGCAGTAGTACTTACAAATATATTCAAATATGCACCAATTACAAACGATCTCATACATACGAGTATATGTATATATATTAACCCATTAATTTCAAGGTAAAAGGGTCTTAAAGTATATTATGTGACATAATTATGCCGTTGTATAGAATAATAATAATAAAAATATAAACTGATTTAACGATGTCCGTTTGCCTCCTGTCCGTATTCGGAATGACTATTTGAACACGGGAAACTAAACATAAGATACGATTTAGACTCATTATATCTGCAGGTAGATCAAGCTTATATTTTCCCAAGCCTCTTCTTTCTACCCTAATCATTTATATGTAGTTAGTCACGTTTTAAAATATGAGTCATCAGAGAGAAAATTGGCATGTCAGCCATCTTATACAATACTACTAAAGACCTACCAGGGTGAATAATGACCGGGCAACCTTGACTGTTATTTTCTAACCTAGTGCCTATGCATGCGACTTAAAGCACATACTCGTACAAGCCCATTTAAAAGTATTTTCCAATTACATGTAAATATGTTTGTGGATTTCAAGAATTGCTTTTGTTATTTATAGCAATTTTAAATCTAAATTTCTTATAATAATTTTAAATATAAAAACATGGCATTCTGGGCATTGCAGAGATCAAATCATGCGCCAATAAATTGGGAAAAAGTTCCATTTGTTCCAAGGCCGTCTCTTGTTGCTGAACCAGTTACTGCGTTTGGAGTTCATCCTAAAAATCATGAACTACATCAAAGCTCAATACTCAACCCATTAAATCGTGCTTCTATAAAGCCAAATTTAAGATTATTGTGTCAGCCAATTGAACCATACATTTCTATTCGCGATCGAAACCGTATGCGTACCCTGAATTTGGTCAAGCAATTTATACAATCTAAGGACTCTGGACATAATAAATCTATGAGATTTTTTAAAGAGAATGTAAATGCTCCTTAATCCCGAACTTAACCTTCAAATTCTTAAAGTTCAATAATAATAAACAATTTTTCTTTACAATACGACAACTTTTTAAAGTACACTTAAGATATATGTATATCTTTGTATTGGATTCGCTTTATATAAATATATAATTGAAGATATAATTTAAGTATCTAATCAATATAAAAATAAGAATTTTATTTTAAGTTTTCTTCGAAAATGTTGCCTAAATTTAAAATCGGAATTTATAGACTCCACGTTTAGACCTGTGCACGGATAGACCAGGTTCGCACCGCAGTCGCACAACTTCGGACTATTCATATACATCACAATCGTCTGCTGAGAAAAGCAACTATGACTCGACTAATCAATATACTCGCCCACAACGCTCCACATATTCCTCAAGAGTTGAAAAAACATCGCGCAGTGGACCGGGTGGATCCTACAGTTATAGCACTGAACGTACAAGTACCACGGGTGCTGGTCCTGGAGGGTACAGTTATTCTTCAACTACTTCAGGATGTTTGCCTGGTGGCACTAAATACAGACACTTCTCTTATCATGTTTAAAAAGATGTTGTAGAACAAATACTCACGCACAATTTAAAATTTTATATATTTATGTTGAACACTTTCAATTTTTATAACTACTCAAACTTTATTTAAAACTTAGTTATATTGTTTTTTTTTCAATTAACCATCCTTAAAAATCAATGTAAGGAAATCTTTCAATTTGAATCCGTTTGTGCTGACCGTAATAGGTTTAAGCCTTTTTTTGAATTTTAATAAACGCTAAATGTGTTTAAAAAAAGATCACAATATATTTTTTAATGATACGATATTCATATACAAATAACACAATAGATGCTTTATCCGAATTAGTTTGAATCGGGAAACTTGAAAAACTGTATGACTATTTCGTAATAATAAGGTGTTGGTATAATATAATGTTGCAAAAATATCACGACCTTAATTCATAATATTTTTAAAATAGGCTTTGCCATTCAAAGTGGAATTGATGGGATTTCTTAACTTAAAACTTAATCCTTTATTTTTCAGCAACCGCATGTACACAAAGTAACCCGTGTAAGTACTAAGATACCAACAATAGCTTAGGTCAAATAGTACTACAATCATAACTGCAACCATATTTAGTTATTTTGTGGGTGGTGGAAAGGGGGGGGGGAGGCATTATAACGACTTATTTTCATTAATAACAGTTAAAGTTACCGGCGGATTGAGATCAAATAAATTTAGCTATTAATACAAGTACATATGATTTAATATTCAATTAGAGAAGCCTAAACAATTACAATAGAAGATATACGTTCGCTTTCCCACTATTTGTGCTCTGAAAATCCAATAAGCTCTTCTACGTTTCTGAAATCTTACGAGGTAACACATAAATAAAGAAAGACTATATCCTTAAAGAATTATTTTTGTTGATAAAATAATATATTTATGGTGATAATAATATACCATCCACAAATATTAAGTACATAGGTAAACTGTTTATGTAACAAAATCATAAGAGCAACAAATATTGTTTTTTGAGTTTTTAAATGTTCTATTTATTTATACTATAACTAGGTAGAAATACCATGCACAGGTGGATATTACTTCTCAATGTAATATTTTACTGGATTTTAATTTTAATAAACACTCTTAAATTCATTTTTAAACTTAAAATGCTGTTTAGGTATACAAAACGAGCTACCCAATCTACTCGAGTTATTCGATCCCTAGACGCATTCTTACTGGGTCCTGTGTACTTTCATCACCCGTACGAGTAGTTACTTCTCCTACTCGCATAGTTCAGCGAGTAGTGCGGTCACCACCTGCAGTGCGCGTTGTCCGCCAAACAACTCGTATTATTTCATCTCCAGAGAAAAACATTTCATATACCACCTTTTCACCATCGGCATATTCCAGCCGAACATATCTGCCACCAACCCATTATATCTCTCCTTTTACTCCCACGAATTACACACGATCCTATTATTACAATCCAACAACTGTTACACGTGTATACTCCCGATCAGTATCCCCCGTAAAGGCTGTTAGCTCTTCTATACGCTCGGCCCCAGCGTACCTTAATAAATATCCTCCTGGATATGGCGCACGTGCTCTTACAAATTACCTCAATACAGAACCCTTCGCCGTAAGTTGATATCATAATATATAGTAGACCGTGATGCCAAATTTTGCACATGGACCATCTCCCAATAGCGTTTTAAAATCTTTTTTTAATTTAATTATGCATTTGTTAGACTTTTTCTGAAGAAACAAGCCGAATTCGAAATCGGGCTCAATCTTTAATGCGTGATTTACATACACCTGTTGTTCGACGTGCTCGTAGTTGTACACCTTTTCCTGTAACAGGGTAAGTATATCTTAATAATAATAATAAATGCCACGGTTTCTAAAATCTTTACGCTAACATTTTTTTAAGTCAGTAAATATGTGAATAGCAAACATATGAAATGTGAATTTGCACCGAAATACTGCTTATAAGAGAATCCATTCCTCTTTAACATGTAACACAAATTTTTTTACGCTTCCTTAATTTACGATCTTTTTTTTAAATAGCAGGGTTTGGAAAGCTTTGTTACTCCCGCAGTTATTTGTTTTGCTATAGCTAGCGCTCTCACTATCGCTAGACCCGTAGCAGTGTGATGGCACAACTACAAAAAAATTTCGGCTTTGTTCTCCCAGAGTCGTCGATACAAAAACTATAGCAATAGTCGCAGCAAAAAAATTAACAGCTGCACTCTCTGCTACGGGCCTAGTCAAAAAATTCGGAGCGAGCGAAAGCAACTGAAATTTTTTCATGTGCTTTGGCTATGGCTCAAACGCAAAAACAAGCAAGTAAGGAAGTAACAGTCGAGCTAGCCCGACTGTACCCTGTACCCTGTATCTGGGGCTTAGAATCAAAATAATTTCACTATTTTAAAACAAATTAAATTCTTAAATCAGCTACGGCGGACGCCTTGAGGTATTTCTTTGACTCCCAGCCCATTCATTCGCCAATTTTTAAAAGCTACCAAGTGATCGGGCCACGATCAGAATATGCGAAGTAACAACAAATTCCCCCACCCCACACTCAGAACGCGTCATAGCGACCCCCTTAACTTTGGCTTGAAGTTACTCCGTTTATTATGAACGCATTTAAATTTAAAATTTAAAATTATAAAATTTGTATGATTAGGACAGGAAGAGGCGTGACATCGAAAAAAAAAATAAACTCGATCTGCCTGCAGATATATCGAGTCAAAATTCCAAATTTGGTTACTCTAGCTCTTATAGTCTCTGAGGTCCTTTTGTTCATACGGACAGACGGACAAGGCTAGATCGACTTATTTTTTGATTCTAATTATATTGGAGGTATCTTTGGGGCTCTACGACGTCTGTTCTCTATGTTACATACATTTGCGCAAACATTTGTACCTTCTGGTACAGTGTATAAAAATCAAAATAACGAACAGTACTCAAATTATTAAGTAAATATTAATTATATATAAAGAAAAAGTTCAAAAGCTTGGGTTCACTTGATACTTTTTTTAATTTTACGTGATTTCGTCGATTACTCATTATAATCCATTGAGAAAGTGTACTTATGAAGGTCTGCTAACCTCAATCGTTTTTTCCTTATCCGTTGGTGGTTTTGTAGCCAAATAAAAAAGTCCTTTGCATCATCGCATTCTTTGCATTCTTGCTCTAATGCTGAGACAATAACAAAATTAAACAATTTTTTGTCATTTTTTCATTGCCCAATATTTTCAGACTTTTGAATAAGCATTTCATTCTTTAAAAAAAAGGACTTAAGATTATTAAGTTCGCTAATATTAGGCATGCTAACATGCTTTTTTATAAAGAATTTTTATAGTTCACCATATATAATTTCGGTGCATTTGTTTTTATAATAGGTACACCTATGGACCGACCTCACAGTTGGCCCTCGACGCCTATGTTGCTCGTGTAACAAATCCTGTTCGTCATATCGCCAAAGAAGTTCACAATATATCTCACTACCCACGACCTGCTGTTAAGTTTGTAGGTAAGTGCTTTTAAACAACTAAGAAATCTTGATGTTACTGACCAAGATCCAAGTTAGTATTAAACTTATGTTTTTAACTATAAAATAAAGGAAAAAGTCATCTTGCATCTATAAGGATATGTGCTGATAAGCCTTACAATATAAGAACACCTGCTTTTGATACGGAGAAGGTCCGAACCAATATAAATCTTTTATCGTGGTACCTTAGACATCCGTCACAATCTGTTGATAAATATGATTCTCAAAAAGAAGGTAAGCTTTATTTTAATTTTATTTTACACTTGTAAATAAACAATTGAACTAATTAAGCAGACTTTCATAAAACATAAAACTAATAATCAGACATAAAACAGCGTATCTTAATGCATTCCCTATAACCGAAAGGTTAAGGGTATAATCGTTTATTAAGAACTTATATTAAAGTCAAATTGATAGTTAAAGTTACATATAAAAGCAGCTGTACCATATGGAAGGACACGGCTGTAACTACCCTGTACTTGAAGGTACAAAGAAATAATGGTTATTTGCGAAAGTATGTAACATATACAAGGTTAGAATATGGTTAAAATCAAAAGAGAAATAGATCTAGCCTTGCTTAGATATCTCTGTCTGTCCATATAAACAAAAGGATTTCAAAGACTGTAGGAGCTACAGCAACCCAATTTGGAATTCAGACCCGTTATATCTGCGGGCAGGTCAAATTAATCTGTTTATTTCGATGCCATGCCCCCTTTCTGCCATAATTGGCTTAATGTAAATATCCTTTTCAATTTTTAAAAAAGTAAGGAAGTAACAGTCGAGCTGGCCCGATTGTGTTATACCCTGTACCCATGAGCATTGAATTAAAATTCCTTTTTTGCGCGTACTATTTGTATTTAGGGCTGTTACCTCCTTACTTGTTTTTGTTTCCATTGATTCCTCTTCTACCTTTATGAAAATAGCTTGTTTTCTGGCCAGGTTTATTGGTTTTTCTGTTATTGAAATAAGCCGCTGAGAGTCTTCCTGACTACTATATGGAGTTGCAATACTCCCGTCCTGTAGGTTGCATTCAGTCCAGTGTTATTTTCTATCTCATCAGTTTGCTATTCGGATCCTTAAACTCATCTAACCAAACTAAGGGCTTATGGTGGCTCTTGATTTAAGATTTCCTTCCATCTAAATATGTTTTGAAATACTTGGTTGCCCATGCTATCGTTAACAATTCCTATTCAATCGGTGAGTAGTTCGTCTCGTGTCCATTTAGAGTTCGGTTTGCTTAGCTGATTGCTTTTCCTTCTTGTTATAAAACTGCACCCATTCCATAGTTACTAGCGTCCGTTGTTAAAATAAATTGCTTGTTAAAATCTGGATAAATTAGTATTGGGTCATTGGTCATTAACATTTAAAATTTTTCGACTAACGCTTTGTATTCGGGATCGTTGGGCTTTGCTATTTTAGCGAAATCTGGCGCAAACTTTCTATAAAACCCACACATTCCTAGAAAAGATTTGCTTCCTTTTTCCTTCTTTTGGTAAAAAATATTTTTCGATAGCCCTGACCTCGGCTGAATTTGGTTGTATTTCGGTCTCATTGATGATGTGTCCTAAAATTTGGTTTCCCTTCTTAAAAATTCATATATATCAAGTTGTAGTTTTAGGTCGGCTCGTCTTAGCTTTTCCAATACCTTCTTAATAGACTGCTACTTCAAAGAGACTGAATAAATTATTATGTCGTCCAGGTATACTAAGCAGTATTTATATACTAAGTCCTCTAGTAAATTATTCATACAGCGTTGAAATGTGGCTGGTTTGTTTTTTGTCCGAATGGCATGTGTGTATTCATGGTGTCCGTGTTTCGTTGAAAAGACGGTTTTGGCTATAGACCCTGGATCCATTTGTATTTGCTGGAACCCCTTTGCTAGATCTATTGTGGTGAAGTCTTGGCGTCTGCCCAGATTGTCTAGAATTTCGTTCATATTGGGTATCGGGTATTTGTCGTTAATCGTTATTTCGTTTAATTCCCTGAAGTCAATTACTATTCTTAATATTTTTATCCCGCGTCTTGAAAACGAAATTAATACAATTGGCTCAGCGGCAGCTTTTACGACTACAAATTGAAATGATGTTTGAAAAAAATAAACGACAGAATTAAAACCGCTTGCGATTTTCGCCGAATTTGCACCAACCAACATCATAAATTTTATTTTGATTGCTGCACTTTATTTAACTAACGATTACTGTTTTAAAATGAATTGAATCTTTGCAGTTGCAGCTGAGTTGAGCAGTTATTGAGGCCTAATTAATAATAACCAGTGTTTTTTTATATGGATGTAAAACATACTATGTTGCAAACGTATGCTATTTAAAGATATGTATGCTAATATGAACCACTATGAAGATTTAAATTTTGTTATTACATTTTTTAATAAATTGGACTAGATATAAATTTATTTGTTTTAATGTGATTTCTTGTGTACTCTGCAATATTAAGTCTTTAATAAAGAACTCTTTAATCATAATATTTATCTGATAGAAAATTTGATCAGACATATAAAATCTAATTAGCAATTTGTGTACAAACATGCACATTAATTTGAAATACATACATTTGCGCACATTTAGGAAAGTTTAACTATGTAATTTGTTCGTTTCTTTTTGAATACATCTTATATAAAATGATAACAACCTTTTTATTAAATGTGAACAGTTTATTTACTTCGGATAACACCCCATTTTTAAAGATCACCGCGCGCTCCGATTTTAAATTAAATTAAAGCAGAGGCCACTCTAGTACAAGGAAAATTGGCTTGTTTCAATTTATATTATACTTGTATAGAAAGGAGTTATTTCTTTATTTATTTATTTATTTACAAGTTGGCAAAAAAATGCCAATTTAACAAATACTTAAAAAACTAGTCTTGGGAATATCTGCCAGCTGGGGGTGTTTTATTTGTTCAGAAGAGCCAGCTATGCCCCGGTTCACAGCCATAGAATGGCACATATCTCCAAGCCTCACAGAAGAAAACAAGATCTATGTTAGTATGACTTAAGGGGAACAGTGGAGGAAAAATTAAAAAAAGGGTATTAGTATTGTGAATATAACTTCCAGCTAACACTGATTAATGACAATCTTTCTGTAAAAATGATCAAATTTCTCATTATATATATTTTCAAAGCCTGTACCTGATGGTACAAGGGTATAATGTGTTTGTGCAAATGTATGTAACATAGAGAAGGAGACATGGTAGATTTACCAAAGTTACCCCCAATAAGCTTGGAATGATTAGAGAAGTCGATCTTTCCTTGTCCGTCTGTCTGTCTGCAACGTCTGTCCGTGTAAACAAAAGGATCTCAGAGACTATTTAAGCTAGAGCAACTAATTTTGGGACTTAGGCTCGTTATATCTGCTGGCAAATAAAGTTTTTTTTTTTTTTTTTTTTTTTTTTTGTTCGATGCCATGCCCCCTTTCCGTTCTAATCATAAAAATGTGTCTAATAGCTACAGCTGTGAAAATAAACCAAAAATTTGTATGGAAAGATAGCGGAGAATACAAATACTTTTCGTTTGATACCAAATTTGACTGAATCCGTCCATAATCAACAGGGTAAATTTAAGTCAAAATTTAGGAGGTGGGAAAATAGAAACCGCTGCCTCGGCTGTGGCCGAAAGGAGGCGGCAGAGGATGGGTAGAGACGGCCGGTGTGAAGCGCTCTGTGTACATCACATATTGTGTCCATGGCCCGATCAGTTGCTAACTTTTGAAAGATTTGGTAAGATAATGGATGGGAGATCAAAAAAATATCTGTACACGACCAACATTTCCAGCCCTTTTGTTAAAAATTTTTTGTTATCTAATATTGGCAGTCTTTGCTAATTAATTGAATAAATAATAATAATAATAATAACACAGTTCAGTTAGAGATTTCTTTTAATTCAACAGAGACTAGGAAAACTTGTTTGATTCAAAACCAAAGCTACAGGTTACATCACAGTCGGGCTAGCTTGTTTTAAAAATGAAGGTTTACATGTCGTTTATCACTTAATTTTTACCTTATTCATGAAAATTCAACAGATTGGATGGAATGTATGAAAAAAGAGCAGAATGAGATGAGCAGCACATTTAGGCTTTCAAAATCATTTTGTAAGTATTTTAAACAAAAGACATAGAACCAAGCCAACAAACAAACAAATTAAGATTTAGGAACTGTTTTTGAAATCTTAGTAAAATGGTTCTTACGTTCTGTATACATATTATACAAGTACTTATTATAGTTGAAATTGACAGTAGAGAGTTGGGAATGATTTTTATTTTTTAATGTTTCTATCAAGAATACCACTAAGATGAAAATCGTATCAATCAATATCAAAACAAATTAACTAGAGATATATTTCTATTTTTGAAACTGGTGTTGTCAATATTTTAAAATCCTTATGCTGATTTGTTATATAACCTTACGGTGACTTAAAATGCCATATGTTGTATTTGCATTTGTATAAATACTAATTATAATTTTATTCTCCTTATATAAATTTGAAATAATCAAATACTTTTTAAAATATAATTTTTTGATAATCATTTACTTATAAGGTATGTTTACATTTCATCTAATTATAAATAATAATAAGAAAAGCAAATACATACATATATACAAATATTTGCTGAAATATTAACTGCATTGCAATTTGTATTAAATCTTTGTATTAACTTACATACATAGTACAAATGTACATAAATATTTTGTGAAAGCAATCTGGCCATCTTCCGAATATTTGAAACAAAAAGTAAGTAAGTACAGAAACCAATTAATTTATCAAAATTATTGAAATATTGAAATTAGAATAAATAAACCACTTAGTCTGAGAAAGCATTGCAGTCCCATATGAAAGCAAGAATTTGGTAGAATTGAATGGACTTACAGTAACTCACAGTTTATTTGGTACATCAAAAAAAAAATATCTTTAAGGCTTACCTGCTGCTTAACAATGAGAGCTCCCTGAAATGTTTACATGCAGAGTTGTCTAGTTTGTTTTAATTTTATTTATTAAAAAAAAAGGCTTCCTTATCCCAAAAGTAGAAATAATATATCAAAAAAAACTTTAATTATTGACATTTTTAACGCCACAGCTATTTGAGGCACTGAATTTAAACTATTGTAACTCTATACTTTTTTAACTAAATATTTATTGGGATAGCCTTTTTGTTTTATAGCTAATTTTAAATGATCCATCGAGTAGGATAATTTTTTTGGTGTCTCAAAAAAAATTTTCTTCCATTCCTCTAATAATATTTTAATTAATTTCTGTTAGAAATTTTTACCATTTACTTAACTTACAATTTATTCTGGAAAGATAAAATTAATACGTACATACATATATGCATATGAATACAACAAACTTATATATGTAAAAATGAATGTAATCACGATTTTGTATGTGCCACATAGAATCGTAATCGGCTCGACGGATTTTGATGAAATTTTTTGTACGCGTTCAAGGGGGCTCCAACTGTGTTTTCATATAAATGAGGGAAATTGGTGAAAATTTACTGCGACTGTGAGTGCGACACCTACTGCGACTCCGACTAAGAGTGCGACGCCTTCTGCGACTGCGACTGCGAGGGGGCGATCGCCGCCGTATCGGCCAGGGGCGCCCGGAGCGACTGCAACTGGCCGGGTAGAGGTCGGGTCCTTGGTAGAGGGGTACCCCTTGGTTGATGGGAGGGGGACGGAAAGGATGGCTCCAAAATTCGGAAAAATGTGCCTCGAATTTTACAATGGTCGACAAAAGAGAGAAATGTAGGTACGGGCGTTTACGAACCCTGGATTTCTGTTTCTCAAAAACTTGTCTCCCTATCCCTAAGCACAGAAAGCACATATTCTAAATGTGCAATCCTACCTCTTATTGTGTATGTTGCCCATTGCAACTGCAGCGAGAATTGAGGAAGTTTCCTGTAGATGGCGCTGCTGTGAAGGCTCTGTTAAACACAAAATAAACTAAAATATTTGCAAACCTGAATATGCCATGTATGTATATGAAAAGTATATAATAACATGGCCAGAGCCTCAAGATATGTTGTGTCAAAATTTGGAATCAGTCCTCCTTCAGCATCCACCCACAGTATCTATATATATATATATATATATATAAAAAAGGCATATATTTCACATTTTACATTAACTCTTTGAAAATTACATAAAAAAATATAAGAGAGCTGCCAACTATAAAAATGAAGTGTTGCCATCATCTAATGGCACAGCTAATCAGAGCTGCCATATGGCCATATGGCTTGAATATCAATTTTCCAATTTTTCAATTTTCACGAATTTTCCTCGTTTATGAATCTAAACCAAGCCGGAGCCCACTTAAACACGTACAACAAATTTCACCAAAATCGGTCCAACCGATATATATAATATATATATAATATAATGATATAGATTTACCATATAAATAATTTTATGAATTTCAGATGCTGAACTCGATCCCAATCGCCCATCCAGAAAATTTGCACCACCCAGGCCTCTTGAAGATGTTATTGATCTGGACAATAAAGAAAAGAAGCGATTACGACAGGAACGCCTATTTCAGGCGCATGCAAACGAAGATGACTTGCAAAAAATTTACACTGAAAAGACAGATAAAAAGTAAAATCTTGGTTAATTAAAAAAAAAAAAAAAACGGGATTTTACAATAGAATATAAGAAAGGGGGTAACAAAAATATTACAAATTAACTTAATAACACTTTAAGTATGTACATTTATGCTAATATGTACAAGGTGGAGTCTAGCAGGTAGTATTGCTTTACGACACTTTTCGTATGGCCAAGATCTGGGCTTCTCGTTGAAGCCTTTGCAGGCGCTATTAAAATCGCTGTCTCCCTTGTTTCATAAAAAGCTAAGTCATCTTGTACAGTGTTGGTGATTTGTGGCAATTTGTGCTAACCAGTTGTGTTAACCAGGTGCAGTTGCACCGAAATGATCATCCCATATTGTTAAACTAAAAAAAGAAATCAATTTTCCCATGTATGCATGTCTGTCTGTTCTTATTCACAAAAGGATCTCAGAGACTATAAGAGCTAGAGCAACCAAATTTGTTGCTTATACTCGTTATATCTGCCGGAATCTAACTTTTTTCCATTGCACGACGCCCTTCCGTCCTAATTTATTATTTGTAAATAGTCTTAACAATATTTAAAAAAGAGTCTTGGTTTATATATACATATGTCCGAAACAAAAATACCTTTCGAATGATACTAAATACGATCATCCAGGGGTGTGGGGAAGAGTCGTCGGCAATACCCATCAAATGTCAAGAGTGTATTATACTTAATGTACAAAGGTTGGGGTATATCCATTTGGGCAGGCTTAACTGTTACTGCCTGACTAGCCTTCAATAGCAGAAATAATTGTGTTTAAACGTTTAGTCGCTTCTGAGAAAAAGGACTTCATTAGTTTTTATCGCTTTCTTAGGTTATTAGACCCTGTACCTAAAGGTACAAGGGTATAACATGTTTGTGCAAAATTATGTAACAATGAAAAGGAGATGTCGTAGACCCCCCAAAGTTACAAATAATATGATTATAATCAAAAAAGAAATTGATCTAGCCTTGTCCGTCTGTCGGTATAAACCAAAGGATCTCATTTGATATTTAGTCTCGTTTAAGTTAATATTTTTTTTGATAGCACGCCCTAAAAGTGGAAGTGGGAGGAAGAGAATGGGTAGAGACGGACCTTGTGATGCGTTCTGAGTGTAGGATTGTGGAATTTGTTGTTACCTCGCATATTGTCAGCGTGGTCCGATCACTTGCTAGCTTTTAAAAATTAGCGAGTGAATGGGCTGAAAAACCTGAAGACGCCCGCCGTAGCTGTTTTAAGAATTTAGTTTGTTTTAAAATGGTGAACTTATTTTGATTCTAAGCCCCAGGTACAGGGTATATCACAGTCGGGCCAGCTCGACTGTTACTTTCTTACTTGTTTTTTTTTTCTGATCCAGGTTAGCTTGATACCATTAGAGGGAACGCAGCCCCCTCCATGTTAGGTGCTTCCGCTGTCTGCCATCGCACAGCGTGGAGCTCTCATTGCTTACTCAAAACCATTCTTATGGTTTCCAAAATATCCAGAGACTCCATGCCAACATGATTCCAATTTGCTCTCATTCATTCATCGTTGTATATTTTAAGTATGGGGTCTGTCCGGAAAAAATCCTCATATCACGATAAAGCTATATTTTAGATAACAACTACTTGCCAATAGTCACTATTGATTTGATCGTTGTCTGTACTGGTTGTAGAAAATTACAGTTCTTCCACAGGGGTTCAGGATTTAATAATATTTATGCAAGAAAATTATTTATGGTATTACATATAACTTATATAATATTTCAAAGCTTATATATTATCTTTTATTTTATTAAATTAAGAAATTAACTTTAATTGTATATTATTCAATTTTTTTTTTCTAGAGAAAAAAAGGAATATGAAACTGAAGCTGCCAAAAAAGAAACCCAAGTAGCAAGAAACACTCCAGCGGTTGATGCTCGAAAAGTTGAAAAAGTTCGAGTAGGTCAACAGACCCCGAAAGAAGCCCGAGAGGCTGAAAAAGCCAAAGCAGCTGAAGAGGCTCGAGTCGCTGAAAAAGCGGCTGAAGAATCTCGAGCGGTTGAAGAAGCTCGAGCGATTGAAGAAGCTCGAGCGGTCGAAGAAGCTCTAGCAGCTGAAAATGCCCGAGCGGTTGAAGAAAATCGAGCGGTTGAAGAAGCTCTAGCGGCCGAAAAAGCTCGGGCGGCTAAAGAAGCTCAAGCGGCCGCAGAAGCTCGAGCGGCTGAAGAAGCCCAAGCGATTGAAGAAGCTCGGGCGGCTGAAGAAGCCCGAGCGGTTGAAGAAGCTCGGGCGGCTGAAGAAGCCCGAGTGGTTGAAGAAGCTCGAGTGGCTGAAGAAGTTCGACTGGCTGAGGAAGCTCGAGCGGCTGAAGAAGCTCGAGCAGCTGAAGAAGCTCGAGTGGCTGTAGAAGTTCAAGTGGCTGAAGAAGCTCGAGCAGCTGAAGAAGCTCAAGTTGCTGAAGAAGCTCGAGCGGCTAAAGAAGCTCAAGCATCTGAAGAAGCTCGAGTGGCTGAAGAAGCTCGAGTGGCTGAAGAAGCTCGAGTAGCTGAAGAACCTTTAGCAGCTGAAACGGTTCAAGCATATAAAGATAATTGCGAATCCGCAGCAGAAAGTTCTTTAGCAACAGAGCCAAGCAATGAAGCAGAAGCTGAATTAGAAAATTGTAATATAGCCGAAGCAGCTCGATTGGTTGAAGAAGCCAAAATTGTCAAGGAGGCACAGATGCGGCTAGAACAAATAGAACAGGAAGCACTAGAAGATGATGAATGCGAATTAGCTCGACAAGCAGCGGAGTTGGTAGAATTGGCGAGACAAGAAATAGCTGCCAATGAGTTGCTTATTTCTGAAAAAATTGAAAACGTATCTGATTTCAAAGAACAAATAGTACCATTTGAGAATAACGAATAATCATTAATATAAATCAATTATAATTTTGAAGATGTAATAATTATGTAATAAACAGAATATGCAAAATTGATTAAAATCGATTTCATCCGAAAATTTAATTTTTGGGCATTAATAATGACCAAATTAACATGGTTTTATATAGTCCATGTCTAAATAATTCTGGTAAACATGTTTTTTTTTTTTTAACAAGAAAGGAAGTAACAGTCGAGATTGTGCGGCTGTGATATACGTGATAAAATTCAGTCCACTTTATTGTCCGTTCCATGTACCCTTGAAGTATTGCAATTAGAGTAAATATTCCACTTTTATACCCTGTACAAGGGTAAAAGGGAATAATACAATAGTTTTGTGCGATAAAATGTAACAAAAAGAAGGGGACGTCGAAGACCTCAATAAGTTGCCTCCAATGTAGTTAGAATCAAAAGATAAATCTATCTAGCCTTCTCCGTCTGTCCGTATAAACAAAAGGATTTCAGAGAAGTAGAGCAACAAAATTTGGGATTTAGACCCGTGATATCTGCAGGCAGAACATGTTTATCTACTATTTTCGATGCCACGCCTCTTTTCCGCCCTAATTAGTTAAATGTAAATTATCTCTACAATTTTGTGCGAAATAAAAATACCTTTCGAATAATACTACATACGAGTGAAGAAAATAAACATTTAAAAATGTGTCGTCACAAAAGTGATGGTCGCCTGCGATGCACATAAAATGTATATAGAATGTATGTATAAACACACAAAATATCAAGTGCTGCTATATAAGAAAGAAAAATAGCTATTGTTTACTACAAAAGGCCTGCCAACTTGATAAATTGGTAGCCCAACAGTTAAAAAATGGCCGTTGGGTATTAATAATGGTAGAAATCAAATTTAATAATTTGGTAGTGCATGAGGCATACATATGTATACATATGACATGTGTTATCAGAGTTGCCACATACGAAAGAAGCAATAGTTAATGTGGCAGCCCTAAATACTAAAAGTACCCGCGAAATTAAACACAATGTACAATATCAAAGTCGGGCCAGCACGATATATACGATATATACGATTTATACGTCCTTACATGTTTTTATTTTAATCCTATAGTTTAAGAATTATTTGTCACTCAATTTTTATGCTAAAAAAGAGCTGTTTTTAATTTCAAAATTTTAATCTGTTTTTAAAAAAATGAATGGTATAAGAAAATGGTTATTGATTTAGACCGCATCTGTTGCGATCCATCTTCTAGGTAAGATAATGTATGTACCATAAAAAGCTGGGGTGTGTTCTAAAATTGTCCACGAAGTTCATCAAGCTCAACCAAAATTTTTTGTAACCAAAACAATAACAAATGCAGTCCATGTCGTTGTCATCAATGCTGTCAAAATACATTGTTAAATGGCCACACCTATTCAATCCTTAAACGAATTTGTCATAAAATAATTAAAGGGTACAACCGTCAGCAATGCCGCGAAAAATACACAATATTCAATGGCGGAAACAGCATAGGTATGCGATCATTACCTCCTTCATCGTCGGACCAACAGAGAGGTAAATATTAAAATTTTTAGGCTAATATTAAATACATGTAACCAGTTACCCTTGTAGGAATGGGATCACAAATGAAAAGATTTGGCCAAGATCGATCTGAAAATCAAAGTTCCTTAGTGGCTGGAAGGGGAGTAAAGGGTAAAAGCTACGACACCGTAATGAGTACTGATCGAAAAGAAGGAAAAGGAAAAATTGTGAAGGATCAAGATAATAGAGATACCCTTCCCTCTAAAAGGGGAAAACGGGATGGGGGGCGTGGAAGTAAAAATGCAGAAGATAATGAAAAGGATGGAAACTTAAAAAAAGTGCGTAAGGGCCATTTTGACACCGATAGTGGCGAAAAAAAAAATAGCAAAGAACGCGATGGGAAGGAAGAAAAAGATGGTAAAAAGGGGAAAAGAGATAGAGAAAAAAGTCCAGGAGGGGAGGATGAAAAGCTAGGGACTTCTAAAAAGGGAAAAAAAGAGAAGGAACGAGACGGTAAGGATGATGATGATGATGAAGAACGGGATGCAGTAAACAAAAAAGGGAAAAAAGGAAAAGAATTGGGTAAGGAGCATACTGATGACGATAGAAACGCTACATCAAAAAAAGGCAAAAAGGAAGATGATGAAAAGGATGCCAATAGTAAAAAAGGAAAAAAGGATAAGGATAAAGCTCGATTAAGTAAAGATGGTGAAGAAGATGATTCCTCTAAAAAGGGCAAAACGGAAAAGGAAACACCTGACAAAAGAAACGGAAACTTTAATGAAAGTGCGGCTATATCAAGAAAAGGAAACAATGATAAAAAACACAGTGGAAAGGATACCAAAGATGATGATGATGGTATTTCCATGAAAAGAAAAAATGAGAAAGGACGTAATAGTAAAGATGAAGGTGCTTCCAAAAATGTAAAAGATAATTTACGCGATGGCAAGGATAATGTAAGCACTGTAAATAAAAAAAAAGATAAAGGTTCCGATGAAAAGAAACGTGATGCAAAAGGTTCTGATGATGATGAGGAACACGTTAAAAAGGGGTCAAAAGGAAAAGGACGTGGAAGCAAGGATGAAAAAAAAGCGGACCATAATAAAGAAAAAAACGCCAACTATGAAGATAAAGACGGTGCTTCAAAAAATAAAAACAAGGAAAGTGTTCGGAAAGTGGAAGGCGATAGTAAACGACGCGAAACTGAGGGTGAAATACAGAAGGGAACAAAGGATAATGCCCTTAGTGAAAAGAAGATTGATACCAAGGAAAAAGATGGTAAAGTGGGCATAAAAGGCGTTCATGAAGAACCTAAAAATACTAATTCAGCAAAAGAACAGCGCGGAAGAGAACAGGGCGACAAAGATTCTGTTAATCGCAAAAAAAATGATAAAAATGATGAAAAAGAGCAAAAGGGAGACAAGGCTAGCCGAACAGGTCGAAAATCGATAAATGATGTTGAGAAGGATGATATAGGGCGAAATTTAAATAAAGGACGTGCTTATAAAGATGGTACTGGTGATACATCGGAAGCCTTTAAAGGCGTTAAACCGGGTACTGGAAGATCACCAAATGAAGAAAACAATTTAAAAAAGGATGGCAAAAATGAAATCATATCAAAAAATATCGGAAAACCTGATACAACTAGGGATAAGGCAGGTGATAAAAAAGGTAGCTACATTGAAAAGTATGAAGTTGAAGAAAAATCAAGCGGATATGATAATAAAATGAAAAGAAGGAAAAGACAGGAAACTGATAAAATAAACGAAAACACTGGATTGAAAAAAGATGCAATTAAAGCTGTTGAAGATGCATCAAAAGGCATTACGGTTAGTAATAAAGAAAACAAAAGGCAATTAGTGACGAAAGACGATGGAATTTCCGCACGTGAAGGCATTAATGACTTTCAGAAGCATAAAAAAGGAAGAAAAGATGAAAGTATTAATAAAGCTCATGATTTGTCAAGGTCTGGCCAAATGGATCAAAAGCAATATGGTCCTGCTTATAAAAATATAAAATTGACAGATCAAAAATCAGGATTGGATCCTTACCGAAAAAGAAGAGGAAAAGGATACCAACAAAGTGGACGGAAAAGCAGATCTGGCAATCGCATAAGAGAGTATGATATCAAAGGACCGAAAGGCATGCAAAATCAAAGGCACCCCGGTAGACAAGATTTTTATTCTCAGAGGTTCCTTCGACCTAGCCGTTGCGATGAAATTCGGCCGTGTGATATCTTACGAGCTCAACTCGAGCAAAGGGATCTTGAACGACTATGGTGGGAAAGAAAATTAATTTTTTAAGATCTAAAATATTAACTTCTATACTTTTTTACAGCGCCTTACCAAGATGTGTTAATACCTGCTGTAACCTAGCGTGCAGACCTCCCCGAAAACCAATATACCCTCCAGTTTGTGTACCATGTGTTACAATGCCAGTTATATGCTGCATGCCTTAATCCTAAGTGTCGTTTTAAAGTAAAATATATTGCTTAAAAGAAAAAATGTCATGTTTTAAAATACAAATAAAAAACTTCAATACGGGTAGTTATACCCTATAGGGACAAGGGTATAACAAGTTTGTGCGAAAGTATGTCAGAAAGAAAAGAAGACGTCGTAGACTACCAAAAGTTACATCCAATATGTTTAAAATGAAAAGAGTAATCGATCAAGCCATGTCCGTCTGTCGGTCCGTATGAACAATAGATCTCAAGGTCTCGTTATATGTTTGTTTTTCTTTTCGATCTCACGCCTTCTTTCCGCCCTAATCTCTTATATATGAATAGCTTCAGAATTGCTAAATAAATTCGTGCTGAGACTATCTTGGATCAATGAAAGGGGAAAAAAATAAACATTTTTAATTTCCTGAAACAAAGGACAATACATATACAACATTTTTTTTGCACTGTAAATTTACAGACATACCAACAACTTATGTACGAGTGGCCCCATTTGTATGAAGAGTGCTACCAAACACAGCATCTGCAAACCCACCGGTAATGACAGGAATGATATAAAATGTGCTATCTGTGGAGAAAGTCACACGGCAAATTACTAAGAGTTATGGATATTCCAGACAAACTAAATGCCAGTCTGAGCCCACCAGATAATGCAACAAATGTCACAAACAGAAACATCAACGAACTAAAGATTATGGTTAAGCGGTAATAACCCAAGTGGGGAACGTAATGACCATTATAAGCTACCTCAAAACTCGGCTCGATGGGTCAAAATAATTACTTGACGTAGGCCGATGTCTGCGGGCAATGCAGACAGAGCGGTCACGTCGCGGAGAAGTGCGCGAGCCGAATGGGCTGCCGAAACTGCCGCTTCCCTTAAAGCATTCTATGCTCTCCGGAGCTTGCTCGATATATGCCACCGCGTTGGCCACCAGCTTACCATGTTGTTGATTCAGTTGACCTTGAACAGTGTCAGGGATCTAACTGAACCACATGGGGGATACTGCGTTTGCGTCCATCTCTAGGAAGACAGGGTTGCTCCCTTCAAAGTGCAGCACCGCATTCATGTACTCGAGACGCGGCTCATTAGGTGTATTGAACCGGCAGTATACGGAGCCAAGGAAGATTGTGCCACAATCTCCGGTAACACTCACGCATACGCCGGTATCCGTGATCAGCGGATCAAGCGGCAGGCAGATGGCATATGCGTCGTCAATTATGACTGCAGCTTACCCGGAACGATCTGCAAAGGCCGTCTGGGAGGCCGTCAATCCTGCATGCCTTGCCTACATAAGGCTCCTGTATCATATTTGTGGCCTGAGCTTCGCTTACGGTGGCCGATGGCAGGATCAACATCAAGCACGGTCACCGTGGGCTTCGTAGCTGCAGATCGCTCAATGCTGAGGCCCACATCACCAATTTATTTCTCCTATCAAAGAAGTGCGAATGATGGCTTCGCCACGCTTCAGCTCTCGCACCTCGTGGAGCCGCACGCACAGTTGCGGTTCCATATCCTTCATCACCCTTTCCGCATCAGCTTTCCCGGAGACAGCTGGGTCACTGCTCGTGATCACGGCAAACGGTGTCTCAACAGGCTTCCTCTGGGTGGCAAGGGGGCAACAGTTGGGGGAGCTGCTACAGCAGCAACTGGGCTCCGGGCAACTATGGCAGCGAGTGGTGGCATCCTGGCATTGGATTCTAGTACCGCATTTCGCATGGCCGTCGCCATCGCGTCGATTCGCCTTAGGGCCCAGTGGACTGCAATAGCAGCCTTCTCCCCCATCCTCGCGGCAGCGATAGCGATGCTAATCGCCATTTTAGCCTCGGTCAGGTCTTCAAGAACCAGTCCTGGTCCTCCCTCAACAATACTCCAAGCGTTATTTGACTTAGTGACGGCAGGAGGAACGGCTAGGGGGGCAGTCGGGGGGGACAAACGGGGCAGCGGCAGCGGCCCAGGCGGCATTTTAGCAGCGACGCTGCCGGAACTCTCAACCGCCGGCCGCTTCTGCTCCTGCTAGTCGGAGAGCTGCAGCTCAGGCGACGAAACCGCCCGGCTCCCTAGCTTTGCCGTCTTCTTACGCTTTAGGCGCACTCTTGGGGCACCCGCGACCCCGTATCGTGCATCTTTCTGACACACCCTTTAGTTTTTGGTGTTTTTCAGAGCTGGGTTCTCACAAAGACGCTCCTAGTGCGGTTGGCAGATGTTCTGTGACGGCTCTGGCAACACTCCTCACACACACGCTTTACTTGATTTCGTAAACAAGATCGCTCTCGGTAAACACGCGGGGCTGCTCGGCTTATATATTACTTGCAGCTGATGCGGTTGATGGCGGCGGGAGGTGTTTTTGTTTTCATCGAATTTAGGCACTCAGGCGTCCGCGACACGTACGCTCTGGTCGGCTGCAGAGGTCATTTATAGTGGACTGAGGCCATTTGTAGTGGCCAACAGCTGTTTTTGGTTTTCCCTTGTATGTTGGTAACGCTTGACATTTCGTTTGTATGTATACTATTTTTTTTTCTTTTTTTGTATAGCAAGGCAGTTTTTATTTAAAACTGTCCTTAATTGACAACCATTAAATTCGTTGGTGTATACTTGGCTTATACAAAGGTATGAGAGTTATAAAAGGAAATATCGTATGTAGCTGTTTTTTACTGCTTACGATGTGTAAGCAACGGGTGGGTCCTACGCAGCCTCCTCGTCTGCTCATTGTTGCCCAGAAGGGAGATGGCCAGAATGTTCCGGTGATCATGCAACCTTTACATAACATATTTTGTTTGCTGTTCTTTACACTTGTATCTTTTATCCACGGGAATTTGAGGACTTCATGTATGGTTGTATTGTCATGGAATAAGTGTGCCCCGGTGGCAATACGGAGAGCTTTGTTTTCAAATGATTGAAGGATTTTTATATTTGTTTTGCACGCGGTGCCCCACAACTGTATGCCGTATGTCCACATTGGCCTTATGATAGCTTTATAAACTAGGAGCTTCGATTAGGTTCGTAGTTTCGACATTTTAGTAATCAGCTAGTAAAATGATTTAAGCCTGTTTACGTTTTAAACCAAGTGGGGATTCCAGGTAAGCCTCCTGTCTGGGGTGAGCCCCAAGTACCTGGGTGTATCTTTCTGCGGGATTGGGGAGCCGTTGAGGCTGACTGGTGGGCAGTTTCCTGGGCGGAGAGAGAAGGTGGTGGCGGTCGATTTTTCATTGTTCGCAGCAATGTTCTAGCGCTTTTACCAGTTGCTCAATAGGTTCAGTTGAGATTTCATTATTTCAGCTGCCTCGATGAGGCTGTCAACGGCGGTCAAAGGCAGTGTCGTCTGCGTACGTTGCTGCCATCAAATTAGGGCTCGGGAGTACCGGGAGGTCAGCTGTGTAAGTATTGTACAGCAGCGGGCCGGGAACGCTGCCTTGAGGGACTCCAGCGGGAGCCCCTTTTAGTCCGGAGATGGCCTGACCGTATCTTCCCGCAAACTTGCTGTTTTCCAGGAAGGACTTTAGAAAATCGAAGTACGGTCGAGGGAGGCCGGACTTTAATTTGAGAAGTAAACCGGGATCCCAAACCCGATCGAACGCTTGCTTGACATCTAACATGACAGCCAATCAGTATTTCTTGGCTTCGAAAAGTCCAAAATGTACTGCACTACCCTATGGCACTGCTCAGGCGTTCCATGGCACCGCCTGAAGCAAAATTGGTGGTCAGGGATCAGTCCAGCCTCGTCCAGTATCGGCAATGATCTACTCAAGAAACCCCTTTCGAGAATTTTGTAGAGCGTTGGTTGTAGGCTTATTGGACGGTAAGAGGCAAGATTGGTTTCAGGTTTTTCGGGCTTAAGTATGATAGCTACTTGGGCAGGTTTCCATGTGGCCGGAATGTATCCAATCATAGCCCGGGACCTGTTGGTGTTATCGTTGTTGCCGGATTGTATCGACTTCCTCTTCCGGCGAACAGCGATTAAATGGTGAGAAACGCTTTGTAGGTGCTCGGCGAAGGCGTTGTCCCGGTCCATTTTTGATCTGCACCAGCTGCCTTCGGTTCTCCCAGCTCCCAGCGGGATTCGCTTAAGTGGTCGTCTAATGGATTTGGTGACTCGCCACAGATTATGTTTCGGGTCACCTGGTTCCAGTCGTCAACGAACCCGTCGAGTGCCTTCTTTCTTTGTCTCGCCAGTGTAGTTGTGAGCAATTTAGATACTCTATTGAGAGCGGTTTTATCCCTCGGGTTCATAGAGAGCATCCACACTCTCCAGAGACGCCGCTTCTTAAGCTTGACTTCTGTGACCTCCGGGCTTCAGAAATCTATGTCGCGGTCGGTGGCTCTCGGACGTTTGGTGAGCCTTGGCGCAGCTTCTGAGGCTGCCGCCTGTATTTGGACAGTTAATTTTACAACGGCAGCTTCGATGTCGTGAGGGGAGTCGAGTGTGGGGCTGGGGTCGGTAGCTCAGTACCAATTTAGCAGCCGACCAGAGCGCACGTGTCGCGGACGCCTGAGTGCCTAAAGTCGTAAACAAAAACACCCCCGCCGCCGCCTACAACCGAGTGGAAAATTCCACTGTAAAATCCGCCGAACCGCACCGCGTGTTACTAAGAGTGATCTTGTTTTCGTAAACAAGTAAAGCTCTTCGTGTTTTTTTTTTTTTTTTTATTTCATGATTGTAAGACTAACTAAGGCTATGTACAAAGCACAGGTAAGGGGGGGAGGGGGCACTGCGGTATCACCGCGATGTATTGCGTCACAGCGCCGTCCCGCTCTACTGCGCTACTGCGTCGCCGTCACTCGGCGAGTGTGGCTGCCGCGAACTCGTGGACCGCGTCCCAGGTGGAACGGCTACGGACCATCTCGGCCGTCAGGTTAAGCTAAGTCAGAGGGCGTCCGCATTTGACCCACATCCGGGTCCGCCACTGGTCGAAGCGGTGACAGCGGAACATGATGTGGCTCGCATCCTCGGTGACGTCGCAGTGGGGACATAGGTCCGACTCTTCATGCCCGAATCTTTTCAGGTATGACCTGAAACATCCGTGCCCGCTCAGGATTTGGGAGAGGTAGAAGTCCACCTCCCCGTGCCTCCTCGTAACGCACTGGATGAGTGATGGGATGAGGGTGTGGCTCCAGCGGCCGCTTGGGGAGGCGTCCCACCGAGCCTGCCACCTCTCGATGGTCCGCTGCCTCCTTTAGGACTGGGGGCCTGTCTGAGTCCTTTCATGGGCGAGCTCCTCCAGCGGCACCAGGCTCCCTATCACCAGCGCTGCGTCCTCGGATACCGTGCGGAATCCCCGGCACACGCGCAGAGCGCACAGCCGGTACGTGGATTTTATGCCTCTCACGTAGCTGGGGGTGCACCAGGCGTCCACCCAGATGGGGGCGGCGTATAAGATGGTGGAGCGGAGTACTCCGGCGTACAGCCAGCGCCTCTGCTGCCTAGGGCCTCTGGCATTGAGCATAATGCGGCCCAGAGCCTGGCCCAGCTTCGCCGCTTTCGAGTTGGTATACTCCAGGTGCTCCTTGAAGGTGAGCCGCGTGTCCAGCATCACCCCCAGGTACTTGATGGCCCGGCTGGAGACCACGGTGAGGTCGCCGAC
>JBAMCP010000905.1:0-32682 GCA_037075105.1 Lissocephala sabroskyi
GGGAGACTTTGCTTATCTTTTGTGGTTCCCGCCGGGTCGGTCCCTGCGGTTGTTTTACATTTCCTGTGTCCCCCAGCGTGCGAACGGGACAGCTTCATATTCACACCTGCGTGAGTTCCCCCTCCCAACTCCCTGGAGTTTGTGGCTTGATAAAATTTTATTTCATTTCATTACCAACACACAAGCAATTTTCACACGTACAGGGATTCAGCCCTAACCTCCATTCGCCTTCCGCTTATGCAAAGCGAGCGCCCGTGTGCTTGTGTGTGTGTGGTCAATGCAGCAGTAGCAGTAAACCCAACAAAGCCAACAACAACAACAAGCCCACTACAAACTTTAGACGGCTGGGACTTCCGTTCATCGTCTTCTTCCCATGATCACCGCGAGCGTTGTGATTTTGTGGCTTACAACCGCCGCCGCCGGCGTCGCCTCCGTCTGTTGCCAGTCTGCGCGGTCGCACAATTAGACGGCCTTTGGTTCTTTGCCACAAGACTTTTGCTTTTTCCGAGCGACCCCAAATTTCTTCCGGTTTGATTGAGGCGACAACCCTGCGCCTGAATGCTTCTGTGCAGCGGGCACAGGGACAGCAATGAGCGAAGGGGGTGGGGTTATGATTCGGATCCATTGGGAACTGCACGGTGTGACAATTTGGTAAAAAACTGTTTAAATATATTTTTGTGGTTTTTTTTTTTTTTGAGAAATATTTCCTCAACCTACTTCGAAAATTTCATCATTTCATTTGAAAAATCTTTGTATATTTTTATACTCACAAAATGGACTCATAATTCATGGGTTGCTCGTTCTCATGCAGGGGGCATATAGGGGCTCTATATATAGAGACGGGCCTCCTCCAGTCACCGCACAACCACGACGACAACAACAACGACGACGAATCATTCTACTCCAGATGCTAGTGATGAGCTAAGCGACCTCAAATCACGGTGACTCAATCACAGCTCCAAAAACACATACAATTTCTTTAGTAGAACTATCGTGATTTCTTGTTAGTCTCTTGAATAGCTAGATCACGAATCACGGTGATTCAATCACAATTTTAAAAACTCGTACATTTTCTTTAGAAAAACTATCGTAATTTCTTGGTAAGCAAGATCAGGAATCTCGGTGATTTAATCACAGCTCCAAAAACACTTACAATTTCTTTATATCTATGAGAAGAGAAGAACGTAATCACCCCGTTACTGTGCTAAAATCACTGTGATTTCTTGCTTATCTCTTGGGTAGCAATTTCTCTAATTACGGTGATTTAATCACAGCTCCAAAAACACTTACAATTTCTTTATATCGCGAAGATCTCTCGTGATCACGGTAAGAGTGAGATGAGAAGAACGTAATCACCGTTACTGTGCTAAAATCACTGCGATTTCTTGCTCGTCTCTGGGGCAGCGCCCTCGGAAATTGCGGTCTGCCGTGGGTTTTTGCATATTTCGTTACTTTTTCTTCTCGGGTTTCATATTTCCCACTTCATTATTCTGCTGGTGGTGCTTCCACTTTTTTTCTGAGCTCTCTGGCAGTTTCGCTTTTGTGCGCGATTTCCAAACAGGCTGACCGAATTTTTAGCGTCATATTTTTCCGCTTAATTAAAACAAAAAGAATTTCGAAAATATTCAAACCCCAGAACCACAAATGATTTGCTCTGCCGGCATGAATCATGCAAATCTACGCGCCGGCGCATTACTCACCCAGGTTATCAACCGATCCAAGCTTACTCACAGCTCCCTAGACAAAGCGGGAGACAGGGTGATTCCGATTGACAGCCGAGGGAATTGCAATGCCGACCACACGCACTTTTGGGATTCTTAGGAACTCGGAGATATGACAAGAACTTGGGGAGGGTCTTTCCGCGAGACAACTATAAATATTTATATATGTATAAATTTGTAGGATCCCGTCAACTGGCAGTGACAACTGCGCGACAGCAACAACAAATAGCTTAACTAAAAAAGGCAATTAATTAAAAGCCGGTTGTGGGGAACGACGAGCCCGGGTTGCTGGTTAAACTGCCTTGGGTTTTGTCTGGGGGGACGGACAATTAGTCGCCAGTTGTTTTGTTTTTCTCTTGTAGCTTTTAAATCATTTTTCTAATATTTCCACTTTACACGACTGCCCGGGTTTTTCGTATTTTTCGTTCTAATGATTCCGATTGTGAGAACAATTAAAATGGCATTTTTTTCTACAAACTGAAGACAGATAAATTACTAAGAAACATCGAAGCTTAAATTCCCTGATATTTGTAGGGTTGCCCAAAAAGATCTCTTAAATTATCGAAGGATTTATCGATTTAACATGTAAATTGATTTCCCTGTCAGAGCATCAAACTAAAGAATTTTATAATTTTGTAAGCTTGTTTTTCTATTTCTCTCCACTGTCCACAGCAGCAAGAAGAGCATTCACACCGACACGAATACGCACTAATACACAGACACTCAGCATTTGATGTAATTAGCGCATTACTAAAATGCTTCGTTTTTATCGAGGCCAAGAGTCGCTCTGTCTCGCTCGCTCGCTCGGCTCGCTGGCTTGCCAATTGTGTGCTTGTGTGAGTGGGCGGGCGACGCACAGCGAGAGAGAGCGAAGGCGAGCTTGTAAAACAAAGAGAGCATAATTCGCTCTCTCTTTGCACCCTTTTTTTGGGGGCAGTGTTGTTGTTTTTTTGCCCGCATTGCACTCGGGCGCCCCCTGGCAACAGCAGCCGCATGGTAGCCCGTAAGTCAGGCTTCGTTTACGGTGGCCCCCGCCCCCTTTATGACTTAACGCTTGACCTCTGGCAAGTAAACTGTTCTTCCGCCCGCTGGAGTTTTGTGGTCTTTGAAGTGTCCGTTGTTTTTATTTCTCTCAGCGCGGGGGGTCAGGCCGAGTGGCCCCGGCGCCCATCAAGGTTTTTACTTTGAACTTCACGCTGGCCGTTCTGCTGATTCTTTGTTATCTTCTTTTCGTTTATGGCTTCCCACTTTTTTTCGTGTAATTTAAAGTTGTTTTGTTTTTTATTACCCGCACCAGCTCATTATTAATATTTTCCAGAGCAGTTATGCAATCCGAACGGAAGTTTCAAGACTCCCCAACCCTCGCGGTTTTCTCTCAGCCCTGAAATTCTAAGCTTCTCCCGCGCCCACACGGGCAGCAAACCGGTGGGCGTTCTATAATTTTTCTTATTATTTGTTGTATTTGTCAGTGTCGGTCGTGTGGTTGTTGTTTTTGGCTATAAGTTTTCCATCGAAGCCCACAAAAGGCCATAAATTCGAGTGGGCGGGGGTGCGAATGGCGTTGCGCGTCTAATGAACGCCAATTGTTGGCCCCGCCAGAGTTGTCGCTCTCGCTTTTCGTCAACTACTTTTGGACATGACGAGAGGGGGGGGGGGAGGCCTGCCACGAGCGTGAGTGACGGGTAATTGAAGGTTAATCACAGTGCAAAAAATCATACAACTTGTCGTGCGGTATAAATTTAAAATTAATAGGGGGAGGGGGGCGGTTAACGCGAATCGGATAAACAATCAAACAAAAAGTGTGGAAAAGCGAACGGCCATCCCCAAAATGACGTTGATGGCAACCCCCACCCCCCGTGAATAAACACGCCAAGCCAAACAATCGCTGGGGAAGGGGGAAGAAGATGCTGGCGGGCAAAGTAATCAGACCGGAAATCGATCAGCACGTAAATGCCGACCATGCAGGCCAATCGGCCAACCGGTTTATTTTTCCACCGCCCCCTCTCCTCTCCCTTGAAGGGCTGACTGACCAGCCGATTGAGGAACCTGTTTTCGTAAAGGAAGCGGAAACGGAAGTTGGCCACGACCATCCCCTTTTGATAGCATTGAATGCAACGAGGAATCCCTTCCCATCCGCTGCCAGAACTTAATCTTTATTTCCGTTGCTTTTTTGCATAAAAAGACGAGGCCCCTCCGCCTTTTTAGAATTTATTGCTCTGCTGCCCCCACGATGACAGAGCCTCTGACTGTGTCTTGGGTTTCCTTTCTTCGCCACTTGGGGCGAGTAATCGCCTCATTAATTCGCGCTGCAGTGAATCAATTTGCATAGAGTGCAAAAAAAAAAAGAACTTCTACTTAAATTGAATTTTCTGCCCCGACTCGAGGAAATCATGAAAATTGAAAGCGTTTAATGAATGCCAGGCCTTTTATTTTCCCCCGAGTCTTTTTATAGATCCCTAGTAATCTCGAGGTGGCCACGTCAAAAGGTGAAATCCCAGACAAATTGATGTTGGTTCGGCCGGCGGTCCCTTTGCTCCCTCGCGTATCGCGCACATGTGGCAAGTCGTCCGTCCGTCCGACGACTTCCGTTGTGAAATTCCCCTTGCCCCACCCCTTGCGGTTCAATGTTCGTGGCGGCGCAGAAGATAGCGAGCTTAGCCAAGGATCCGTTTCGAAATGCATTGAAGGTCATATGAAGCGAGGCTGAGTCAATGACTCTTTCGATGAATTTGAAATCACAGCAATCGATTAAAATTCCCATATGTAAATTGGCAACTCTGGCCAACCCCCGCGCATCTCTGCTGAGATTGTGAATGGGCGAGTTTTTTAGAATGGAATTCCCCCGTCGACGGCGGCTAAAAAAAAGCACACAAAAATGTGAAAACAGCAAAGCAAAAAAAAAAAAAGAAAAAAATTCATGAATGAATTTCACTGTCGCTGTGCCCGGAGCGAGCGAGACGGAGCGACTCCCAGCCAACTGCTGTTATAGAGAAAGCGTCTGCGTGTGTGTGTGTGTGTGTGGTAGCCACTTTTGATTTTAGTCAATTGATTTGTATTTTGTTATTGTTGTGGCCAAGCTAAAATTTATGGCCGCCGCTACGTTTCATTCATAAAATCGAGCAGAGAAAACAAGAAAACAAATCAGCCAGCCAGTCGGTCGCTTGTCCGCTCTCCTTGTCTTTTGTTATCAGCTCCAATAAATTTGCCAAAGAGCGAGAGAGAGCGAGAGAGGAATTTGAAGAGAGAGCGCCGCTTCTCTTTGAGCTCATAGCAAATTGCCAGCTGTGTCAATAATGAGGTTAAGCCCAGGGACCCAACGGGCGCCATTCGCACCCCCGCTCAATAAACCTTTGGTTGTGTTTTTTTTTTTTTTTTTGCCCACATGCCAGCACGCACACCAACACACACGCAAGAGACGGCGACGAGCGTTGCCTACAATTTCCGCTTCAATGCTGTTAATTTCTTTCATTGAGCAAAATGTTGGCGCACCCTCTTCACCCCCTCTAACCTACCAACGCGCAGTCGCTAAAGCTTATCAAGGCCTGCGCTAGTGTGTGTGTGTGTGTTTATTAACTCTTTTGTGTGCGCAGTCACGCCGCTGGCTGAAATGGGGTAAGGGCAGATTCTCAATGAGTGTTGACCTGCAAAAAGGGAAACAAATTTAGCCTTTTCCTCATCCTCAGAAATTCCTGAGATGGCAACCCTGCCGCCCAGCCCCCTTGGGGCGGCATATGCACAACGCCGCAGCTCATTACAAAATGCACGTCCGCAGGAAGTCACGTTTCTTTTTGGTGCGGCGGATGGAGTTCGCCTTGTAGGGCAGCCAGCCATCAAAGAGAAACCGACAATCAAATTGGCAGCCCCATGCAATTTGCGGCTACCCTGCCTCCCCAAATCGATTACAAACTTATCGCTTACGCATGCTAATTGCAACCTTGCGCCCGGCCCGGCTTTGCTGTGTGTCAAGGCCATCGACGTTATCGGTCAACGATAAAATTAACGATTCCCCTTTCGATTGCAGGTGAAGCCAAAAATCTGAGCAGTCGAAATGCGGCCAACACAAGTTGCAGTACCCAAGGCACCAGGGATGTCTACTGCACGATTGCCCTGGACCAGGAGGAGATTTGCCGCACGCCCACCATCGAACGCACCCTGTCGCCGTTCATTGGCGAGGAGTACCAGTTCAAAATACCCCGACGCTTCCGCTACCTATCGATTTACGTGTGGGATCGGGACATGAAGCAGGACAAGGCGATTGGCAAGATCGCCATCAAGCGCGAGGAATTGCACATGTACAATCACAAGGACCACTGGTTCTCTCTACGGCCAGTGGATCCCGACTCCGAGGTCCAGGGCATGGTCCACATCGATGTGGCCTTCGAGGAGATCCCCCAGGACACCATCGAGCTGGCCCAGAACCACCACCACAGTTTCCCGCTCAACCTCCAGCACCAGCGGGCCCACCAGAACGACTACAAGGAGAACAGCGAGCTCAGCAACATCCAGCGCTCGGCGGTTGCGGGCCAGAGCGGCTCCTCGGCTGCCCACACCCTGAAGACTCGAGCGGCCGGGCTTTTCGGTCATGTGGCCCATCACACGGCGGCAGTTACGCCGCCCGCCAGCACAACGACAACCAGCGCCACAACGACCTTGATGACAGCCAGCAACGATCAGTTGGCCAATTGGAAAAACGCCCACGCGCTGAGCAACTCGAATGGGCGCAACGTTCGCGTGGCCATCCGCGTGCTGGCCTGCATCGATTTGGCCAAGAAGCATGGGACCTGCGACCCCTTCGTCGTGTTCACCGCCTACTACACGAACAAGCAGCAAATCACGAAACGCACCAAGCTGCGCAAGAAGACCGTCAACCCGGAATTCGACGAGGTGATGTACTTTGATCTCTGCATTGACGCGGATGCCGGCAGCACGGCCACCACCGGCAGCAACAAGTCCACGGGCTCCACAGAATCCTCGGCCAACAAATCCTATGCCATTTACCCGTTCGTTGGCGCCGATCTCTGTGAAATCGCAGTCACCCTGTGGCACAATGCCCCCGGGGCCATGGCCGACAAGGTGTTCCTGGGCGAGGTGCGCCTGCCGATGCTCAACAAGCAGCAGCAGTTGGCTGTCCAGCCGGCGGCCTGGTACTACCTGCAGCCCCGGACGGTGAGCAGCAGCTGCCGCTCGCTGAATGCCACCCCGCGGTCCTGTGCCACGCCGCCGGGCACGCGGCTGAGCGTGGACTCGACCATTGGTTCCCTGCGTCTGAATCTGAACTACACCGCCGATCATGTATTCCCGCTGGCCACGTACGATGACTTGCTGAACTTGCTGCTCGAGTCGGTGGACCAGCGACCCATCACAGTGTCCGCTGTGTCGATCTTAGGGGAGCTGGTCTCGGGGAAGACCGAAGTGGCCCAGCCTTTGGTGCGTTTGTTCACCCACACCGAGCGCATAGCGCCGATCATAAAGGCTTTGGCCGATCATGAAATATCGAATCTGACGGATCCGACGACAATCTTCCGGGGCAACACGCTGGTGTCCAAGATGATGGACGAGGCCATGCGGCTGTCGGGGCTTCATTACCTGCACCAGACGCTGCGGCCGGTGCTCTCGCTGATTGTGGCCGAGAAGAAGCCTTGCGAGATCGATCCTTCGAAGGTGAAAGATCGCTCGGCGGTGGACACAAATCTCCACAACCTCAAGGACTATGTGGAGCGGGTGTTCGAGGCCATCACCAAGAGTGCTGTACGTTGTCCGCAGGTCCTGTGCCAAATTTTCTACAATCTGCGCGAGTGCGCTGGCAAACATTTTCCCCGGAACCGCGAGGTGCGCTATTCCGTCGTCTCGGGGTTCATATTCCTGCGGTTCTTTGCCCCCGCTATTTTGGGACCCAAACTTTTCGATCTAACCACCGAGCGATTGGTAAGTCCAGAGCTTTAACCTATTTCAATGAGAAAGTTATCGATATTTTTTCGATAGGACGCCCAAACGAGTCGGACCTTAACGCTGATTTCGAAGACAATCCAATCCCTGGGCAACTTGGTGAGCTCGCGCTCCTCCCAGCAGCCCTGCAAGGAGGAGTACACCGGTGAGCTGTACAAGAAGTTCTGCACGGAGAAGCACGTGCAGGCGGTTAAGAATTTCCTGGAGGCCATTTCCACGCCCCGAGGCCACGAAACGATTTCGGCCACGCCCACAACGCAGGCTCCGCTCGAACCAGTGTTGCTAAAGGAAGGGTAGGTTGATTTTTTTAAAATTTCTATTGGGGTTGCGCTGTGGGGATCTAATGCTTTGTCCTGCCCTGCCCCCAGTCCTAGCCCCGAACAGAATATATAATACTATACATTTGATTTATTACCGCTTTGTTTCTAATACCGAAAATACTTTCTTTATCTTTCTCTTCTTTTACGCGCTGCTTTTCCAAAAAAAATGTTACGAAATTCACCATAAATTTCCATCATGCACTCAACTCACGAAACATTTGCACAAATTATCCACACACATACGCATAAATCAACCATCGAAAATTATACTAACGTCTATAGCGAGGGGTAAGAGAAAATTCAGCTTTTAATTTTACCTAAAAAATTTTACATTTTTCGCATGCAAAAAGCAGAAAGTTCGAAATTCGGCCATTTTGTTAATTTAGTTTTGCTTTGTTCTTCTTCTTTTTGCTGACTTTAGCATGATGACGAAATACCCGCAGAGCCGCAAGCGTTTCAGGCGACAATTCAAGCACCGTTACTTTCGTCTCACCACCCACACGCTGAGCTATGCCAAGTCGAAGGGCAAGCAACCCATCTGTGATATTCCGCTCGACGAAATCGCCAGTGTTGAGCAATTGAACGACAAGAGCTTCAAAATGCAGAACTGCTTCAAGGTGAGTTATCGATAAACGGCCAAATGATCGCGAGGTATCGAGAAACGGAAAGCAGACAAAACCCACGCCCACTGGGGCAGCAGACATGTGTTGGCTGCTGGTACCGGAAATGCAGTCGGACCGGTCCCTCCTCGTCTGGCGATATGCGGTTTATAAATAGGCAGCGCCGTCGGCCCACACACACACACACACAGAGCCAGGTTGCTGGAGGCGGCGCGGATGATTTGCAGGCGTCCACCACCCACCGACCTTCTTAGGAAAAGTGAAAAGCATTTAATTGCATTTAATTTTCCCAAAGGGCCTCGCCAGGCATAGAAAACTTTCACCTTTCGCAGTGACAAACCTGCGTTCGCCACAATTAAAAATAATTAGCATTATTATGCAGATGAGACGGCAAACGATAAAAAGCGAAATTGCCTGCCCATTGTCTGTGAGGATTTCCCCACGCTGCGATTTCTCCATGTGAAGTTGAGGTGCCCGTGTGGGCGTGGCAGGTTAGAAAATTTCAAGCCAACAAGAATTCATTTGGTTTCTCTTTTTTTAGATCGTCCACAACGATCGGCCGCTTATCGTGCAGACGACGAACTGCGTGGAGGAGCGCGAGTGGTTCGATTTGCTGCACAAGATCTGCCGCATGAATTCCATCCGCCAGCAGCACTTCCATCCGTCGGCCTTTATCAGCGGCTTCTACAGCTGCTGCGGCCGCTCCGACGAGAACGCCCCCGGCTGCAAGAACGTCTCCCCCAAGGAAATGGACTACTTCCAAATGGACCTGGTCACCGCCTTGGACCCAGCCCTCGACCTCCAGCGCATCCACACGCTAATCATGTCCAACATGAGCCTCCTGGAAGCCCTGCTCGACCCCCTGGCCTACCACCAGCACTTGCTCCCCCCCAACAACCCTTTAGGACCCTTGGCCAGCTCCCTCCAGCAGCAGCCGCCGGCCTATGCCGAGTTCAAAAAGACCATCGAGAAGCTGCGCGAAAAGGCCTACGCCATCGACAAGGACCATCGCGACTACAAGCAGGGCATCACCCGCAAGCTCAAGTACGGCAGTCGGCAGGCTCCGATCGGCGACGACAACTACTGGCACATGATGCGCGCGGCCGGCCAGTTGAATCTCCAGCACCACCAGCAGCAACAGCAGCAGCAGCAACTCATGCAGCCTGTCCTGCCCCAGATGCAGCACGTGCGCGCCTATCCCTACCAGCCCAGCCAGCAGCAGCACACGCAGCACAGCAACATGAATGCCTACTTCATGCACAACCTGCAGCACCAGCAGCAGCGCCTGCAGCTGCAGCAACAGCAGCAGCAGTTCCAGCAGCAGCAGCTCCAGCTGCGCGCCCAGCAGCAGCGACAGAGCATCAACAACAACAACAGCGGCAATGCCTCGTCGAGTCCCTCGTCGACGGCCTCGAGTGCGGCAGCGGGCACGGCGAATGCCCCGGCGCCCGCCAGTGTGGTGATGCCGAAGCCGGCGCCGCCGATTTATTAGCGTTCAAGACTCTGCGTATTCGCCCTGCCCAGGGCGTTGGTCTTGGTCACACGGTGAATACGCGCCCTGATCTTCCCCAATCTTCCGCATCCCTGGCTTAGGGCCCATCAATTATTTATACCCACACACATTTGAGCAAAGTTTTTGTAAGCCTATTTATTATTTTTTAAATACCGTGCTAAAACGCTAATTTACGCAAGCGAGAAATGAAATTCTCTACAAGAGAGACGGCCTTTATACACAGAGAAGGTTATCTAATTTTCTACTTTGTAAGCGCGAATTACGCAAAAAATAACGAAAAATGTAATGTAAGAAAAGAAAGTGAAACTCCAAGATTGGTACGGTTTTTTTTACGGTTAGTTTTTAAGATTTTACATAATTTACCGCATAGATTACTTTTACTATAATTAATTAGCGAAATTAAATATAATTGTATATAAACCATTTAAGGCAAAGTTAACCATTAAGCGTGCCCCCGCCCCCTGCCACGCCCCACTCACCCATACACACAGACGGAAGGCATACCAGTTACTTTAGGGCGTAGTTAAATTTTCAAACTACCAAACACACCCACATAAATATTTATTAATGCATTTAATTTCTCATTAATTGACGAAAAATTTACTTGTTTTTTCCACCGATTTGTTTCCAAAGCTTTCTTGTTTACTTCATAATTTAATTTTAATTAATTAATTAATTAAGCGCAAAGATAATGTCGATTTTGCCATAACTAACTTCCTCCGCGATCAAATTAACACGAAAATGTCTTCCAACGCATTTCGGTTTTCGAGCATTCCAATTTTGTGTTTAAAATCGTGCATTTAACTGTTGTACATAAAACCGTTAGAATTGACCTCTGACCTTTGATTTTTCTTGCAGTTCTCGCCCCCTCCGATTCGTTTACTTTTATTTTGCATTAAGTTTTCAATTCGTAATTTGAATAAACGTGCACCGATTTTTTTAAATGTTTAAGCTGTTGGTACAAAGAATTCTAAAAAAATATTCTAATTTTTTAGTAAAAGAAAAAACAATTTCGGTTTTTGTTTTTTTTTTTTTTTTAATAAAGCGTGCGGCCAATGACCTTTGAGTTTGTTTTATTTGCCTTCGCACTCTCTTCCATTCTCGTGCTTTACCAGACAACTTAATTATATAGTTTATAAAAAAAAAAACAAAACACCCTGTTGTGATATCTTTAAAAACAAAAATTCTACAAAGTAAAGTCGGTGAGATGAGCAATTCGAAAGGGCAGTATTTTTTAGTAGAGTACCTTGTAAATCTAGATTTCTTGAGTGTTAGAAGCTGCGTAAATCCTTTTATAAATATATATACTAATAGTACCGTTATGGCGCAGATTTGTTAGGAAATTTTTTATTCTATTGTGAGACAAACTGAGAAGCAATTTTTTCCCAAACCTCAAATCTCAAGAGCTCCCCTAAAGAGAAATTTACCCTATAAATAAATAAAATATACAAAAATACTATTTTCTATTAGGTTTTTCGCAAAGTCCTCTTGCTACCTCCGAGGACAACGAATTCGGTAGCTCTTAAGTCCAGAGAGTAAGTAAGCAAACAAAAAGGCGATTTAACGCTCTATTTTTTGTAAGCGAATCTTTTGAAATCCACTTTTACCTATGTATGTAAATAAAGTAAATAAATTATATTATTATAATTTTAGCGTACTAATCGATTTAAATTTGCAGGCGCCGATTGCCAACGCCAAATCAACCCTGCAAGTCGAACTCAACCCTGTTCGTTTTATCGCTTTCGATACTGCCGCGAACGCAGCCATGCTTCTTAAGTATCGATATATCGATACCATAGAGCTGCTCCGGCAACAACAAAGGCAGCAGGACGGCAAAATGTTAAAGGGCTAATTGGCGTAGATAATTGCGAGCTGCGAAAACATCAGATTGGCTTATCTGCCTGCTCAAGAGGCACTCATGTGGGCGACGACTGGCGTGCAACACCAACAACAACAACTTCAACATGGAATTCGCTGATCTGATAAAGACGCCAAAACTGGACGGCGTCTGCCTGCACGACACACATGCAACAGTTGAGGGCACCCTCTGTATAACGGGGCACCATCTTTTGCTTAGTGCCCGCCAAGAGAACACTCAGGAACTATGGGTAAGCCTAGCCGATAAGCGTTATCCAAAAAAATGAATCAACATTTTGCCCTCGCACCGCCCCCAGCTGCTGCACAAGAACATCGATTTCGTGGAGAAGAAGCCGTTTCTGGTGCAGAATATCGTCATGGGCGGCATTATAGTGCTCAAGTGCAAGGATCTCAGGATCATATCCCTGGAGATCAAGTTTGCCAAAGAGTTTTTCAATGTGTCCGCCTCCCTCGAAGCCCTCAGCGCCATTCACACGGAGTTGGAGTATCCTTTCTTTTACAGGCCCATGTACGCCATCCTCGAGGACGGCTACACTATGTTCAGGTGAGTTTAAGGATCTTAACTATTAAGTGACACCTGCTAATCTATTTGTTCGCAGGCCGGAATTGGAGTTCGGCAAACTGATCACAGGCATGGGCGGCCCGCCGTCGCCAAATGTGGCTGCCATTAGCATTTGCCTGCCCTCGACCTCCTCGGGCGCTGTTGTCAGCATACCTCATCCGCTCCAGAACGGCTACGTGCTCGACGGGGCCCCGGCCAGCCCTAACCTGTCCGCCTGCGAGTGGCGCCTGAGCCACGTGAACAAGGACTTCAGTGTCTGCCCCACTTATGGAGCCACCTTAATTGTGCCTAAAGCAATAACCGATGAGCAGCTGGCGCTCTCCGCTTCGTTCCGGGATGGCGGCCGGTTTCCCGTGCTCAGCTACAGGCATGAAAACGGTGTAAGTTCCCAAAGGTTCCTTGTAACTCAGATGCCTTTAAATTTCTCTTTGCCTTTAGGCCACTCTGATGCGCAGCGCCCAGCCGGTGTCGATCCAGGGCATCAAGCGCTGCCGGGCCGACGAGGCCATCCTCAATCTGGTCTTGGGCCGCAGCAAAAAAGGCTTTATCGTGGACACCTGGGGCAAGGGCAAGTCGAACACCGAAACCGACCAGCACTATTCCCAGTGGAAGAAGGTCAACCGCAGCATTGGCAATGTCACCTCACCCGCCTCCATTTTGGAAGCCTTCACCAAGCTCATCGAGGCCTGCAACGACATCAACTGCAATACGGATAAATGGCTGTCGCGTTTAGAGGGCAGCGGTTGGCTCAGTTTGGTCCTGAACTCGCTGAATGCCTCCTGTGTGGTGGCCCAGTGCCTCGACCAAGAGAGCAGCCCAGTGCTAGTGCACGGAGCCAAAGGCCTGGACTCCACGCTCATTGTCACCTCGCTGGTTCAAATCATACTCAATCCCGACTGCCGCACGGTCCGGGGGTAAGTAAGAAGCTAGAAGTCAAGGATGTTTAATTACAGTTCTCGTTTTATCCTGCCAGTCTCCAGGCCTTGATTGAGCGCGAGTGGATCCAGGCCGGGCATCCGTTTGCCTCGCGGCACCGCTACTCCTGCTACTCGGCCAACCAGACCCGCAACAAGAACGCCGGGGCCACCTTCGTGCTCTTCCTCGACTGCATCTACCAGCTGTTTAGCCAGTTCCCCTGCAGCTTCGAGTTCAGCACCCAAATGCTGGTGCTGCTCTTCGAGCACAGCTACTTCTCGCAGTACGGAACCTTTCTGTGCGACTCGGAGCGCGAGAGGAGCGAGCTGCGCGTCCACAGCAGGACGACCAGCCTGTGGTCTTACCTCAATCGACCGGATGTCCTGCAGACTCTGCTGAATCCGCTGTACGAGCCGAACGCCAGCGTCATTTGGCCCTCGGTGGCCCCCATAAGCCTGGAACTCTGGAGCGGTGGGTGGTGGAAATCGGAACAGCGTTTGAATTTTCTTAATCTTCTGCTTTTCCAGATCTCTATTTGCGTTGGGTGATTGACCAGCGGAATGTTTCCACCACCATGGCCGAAATCCAGGACTTGATTACGCGGGAAAAAGAGCTGAGAACTCAGGTGAGTTTGGTTTTTCTATTTTCTTTAAATTCCTATAAAAAGCAGAATTCTGCTCAGGCTATAAAACTGCGCAAGCAAACTCTCGAATTGAGCCAGGAAGCCGCTGCTTTGATGAACGAGAAAAACGCGTAAGCCGTTGAAGATTATCGCGCTCTCTAATTCTTTATACGCTCTCTTGTTGTTTATACAATTTTACAATTATTTTTGATACTTTCCGTAGATTTTTATTTAAGCGCATGCGAAACGAAAAAGAAAGTTCCAAACAGACAAAACTGCTGAAACTCTTACTCGATTATAGATCTCGATCCGCTTTTGGATCGGCTAAGGACCTTGTCCATTTTCTCAAGGGTTAACTATACGTGTCTAATTATATAACTCTCTTTCCGCCGTAACTCTGTTTTGAACTCCGAAAGCACAAGAAGATTCAATTCGAATTTTGTAACAATTTGGGTCAATTTTTGACGCATTTGAAATAATCAGTGCACACATTTCAGATTGTACGTTAATTACTATTTACATAAATATCTTTAAAATTAGAATAGATCTTAAGCCTCTCAGATCAAATTAGTATTTAAAGCGGAAGTTTTGCCTTTTTCAAACGAACCGAAAATCGTGTATTATACCAATTGAATATAATGAAGAATCGAACAGATTGGAAAGCTTATAAAGCGTTTAAAAACGAGATCATCTAATGTAATTTTGAGTGTTTGTCGTTTTCGTGTAAAGTGCAATAAATTTGTTGGCAAATTCAAATTCAAACATGGCGGGCGCGTGGCCGTTGCCTTGTGACTGCCACTGCGCGACTTATCGATTTACTACCATTCACAAGGTCACGTCGACACCTGTTGCATTTTCAGAGAAATAAATTGAATTTGATATTAAAAATAATTATACTCGCGTTAATTTGCCGGTTTTATAAATTACTCTGCTTTATTTTTGACTACGGCTCACCGCTCGTTTATTTTACAATTTATTTCCGTATAAAAAAACCATAAACTCTGTTGATTGTACGTTGAATCGGATAACAATAACACAATTTCTTCAAAGAAACTATACAAAAAACGGTATTTTCGGTTTGAAAAAGAGGACAAATGTGTGGCCTGCAGAACTTAAGATTGATGTAGAAACCTCCCAGAACAATTTCACTCCACCTGGAACCTAAGAGCAAGTCTCGTCTTCGAGGAAGAAGAATTGACCCGACCGCTTCTGTTCCGTGTCCTTCACCGAGTTGTTTTTGTTGATCCGTGGCCGGAAGTTGTTGGGATCGCGACGGAAGGTAATGCCCAGGAGTTCTAGGAACCGATTCATGCCATTCAACAGCGACTGAGGCGAGTAGGCAGTCGTCTTCACCGAGGGCGTGCCCTCGATCACAATCACACGATCCGCGAGGTAGGTGGCCATGATGAAATCGTGCTCGACCACGAAGCCGGTCTTCTTGGCGTGCAAAATGTACCTGCAAGGATAACCAACATTAAAGAGGCTGAGGCTTCAGCTTCAAGGATTCGTGTGTACTTACCGCTTGATGACCTTGGCGGCCACCAGACGCTGCTCGGAGTCCAGGTAGGCGGAGGGTTCGTCGATCAAATAAACATCAGCGGGTTTGCCCAGGCAGAGGACCAAAGCCACACGCTGCAATTCACCGCCGGACAAGTTCTGGACTTCCTGGTCCATGATCTCCTCGATTTTCATGGGCTTCATGACGTCGGCTATGAACTGCGGATGGACGTAGGCATCGCGGATCTTCTCGTGCAGCAAATGACGCACGTGGTTCTGGAATTTCGGAGAAATCTTCTGCGGCTTGTAGGAAATATTCAGCATGGGCAGATCGACCGCACCATCGGGCTGGAGGTTGCCGGCCAGCATGCGAATGAAGGTGGTCTTCCCAGTACCATTCTCACCGAGAAGGACCAGAATCTCAGAGTCGCTGAAGTGTCCTTGCTCCACGGTAAGCTCGAACTTTCCTAGCGTCTTCACCATGGAAGGATAGACGTAGTGATTCATGCGCTTCACCTCCTCCTCAGTGGCCGACTCGGAGACCTTGAACGTCAGGGATTCCGTGCGGAAGCGCATGTTCTCCGTGGGCACGAAGCCGTCCAGGAAAATATTGATGCCTTCGCGCACCGAGAAGGGCATGGTGACGACGCCGTAGCAGCCGGGGACGCCGTACAGGCAGCAGATAAAATCGGACAAGTAATCCAGCACGGACAGATCGTGCTCCACGACGATGATGAACCTGGCAAAGGAGCAGATTAAGGAAGTTTCTAGGGATGAATTCGGATTAACTTACTTCGAGGGATGCAAGAGCGAGCGAATGGTCTGGGCCGCATTGAGGCGCTGCTTGACATCCAGGTAAGAAGAGGGCTCGTCGAACATGAAAATGTCCGCGTTCTGTATGCAGACCATGGCAATGGCGAAGCGCTGGAGTTCGCCACCAGAGAGCTGGGAAATCTCGCGGTCGCGGATGTGGGTGAGGTCCAGCATCTTGCAGATGGAGTTCTGGACTTCGCGTTCATCCTTTTTGTCGAGTAGCTCGCCGACAGCCCCACGCACGGCTTTGGGAATTTGGTCCACATACTGAGGCTTGACCAGGGCCTTCAGGTTGTCCTCGAGGATCTTGGTGAAGTAGTTCTGCAGCTCGGAGCCGCGGAAGTAGGCCAGGATCTCCGTCCAGTCCGGAGGATTGGCGTACTTGCCTAAGTTAGGCTTCTGCTTGCCGGCCAGAATCTTCAAGGCTGTGGACTTGCCAATACCATTCTGGCCCACCAGACCGAGCACCTCGCCTGGCCGAGGGATGGGCAGGCGATGCAGCTTAAAGGAGTTCTTGCTGTACCGATGGGTGGTGTGCTTGTCCAGGTTACTGGGCAGATTGATGATAGTAATCGCCTCAAACGGGCATTTCTGTCAAACGAAAACGCTGGCTATGAATTGGGGCCAGAAAACGAGGCTACGTGTGACACGCGACTTACCTTGACACAGATACCGCAGCCTATGCAGAGCTCTTCCGACAACGAGGCTATTTTGGAGGTGGGTGTCACCTCGATGCAGAGCTTACCCATGCGCACCACCGGGCAGGACTTCTTGCACTCCTGCCGACAGCGCTTCGGCTTGCATTTGTCATCGCTGACGATGGCAATGCGCGTCTGCTTGTCCGTCTCTTCGTTATCCTTTCGGCGCGACATGCTGTAAACACAGACGGTGGAATATGAGTGCTCTGGGTTGAATTACAGCAGATAAGCACACGGGGAAAACCAGACTGTCAACGTCAACCAAAACAAAGGCTGGGGGCGAGCTGCGTGCAGCAGTGAGTGAAAGTTTATAACCTCAAAACATTCACAACAAATCACTGGTTTTCGTTATCTTGACGTACTTGAATACTTTTGGGGGAGTTTTTATTTATCTTTATCACTTAAAGCAGAGCTCAAGACAGCAAATTACCTGCGGACTCGACAGAAATTTGTTTTACAACAGGCACAACGACTTGCGTGTCTGCCACAAGTTTTTAAAGGGGCGACGACGACGGCTGCGCTGCACGAGCGAACTGGTTCCCTAGTTGTTATCGGTTTCGGTAATAATCGCAATTATTTTTTTGATTTCAGCATGAATTTAAAAATTAACAAGCACAGTTGATCGATACATTTAGTCAACTCCTTGTGGAAGCCAAAATCACAGCTGACGTAAAAGTTATAAATTATTTGCCGCGCCTATCGATAAACCAATTTCATTAATCGTCGCAGTTACCACTAAAAATCTACAAAATCTGCAAAAATATTATTATACTTTTAATATTTATATTTTTTCTTAACATTTATTACTCCTAGAAGTGTGATTTTCAGTGAAAATTTAATTTTTAATTGTAAGTATCGAAAATTTCCACAAAAGCAACCCTGCGTGGCTGGCCAAACAAATGATGACGTTGAGCGTTTGACGAGACGGACGAGCAGAGACCGTGCATTTTTTTTATTGACGGAATTTTACACGTTGTAAGTTGGCCAAACAACTGATAACATGGTAGTGGAAGAGCCCAACGCCACCGAGAATGTGGAAAAAACGGAAGCGCCGCTCCAGCAGGAGCCAGCAAAAGTATTCACCGTAGAGAGTAAGTACAAAAAAATGGTCGCTGCTGCAGCTTAACCTAAAAATTGTCTGGTGCATACGACGGTTACTTTCACTGCCCTTTCTCCATTTGCAGTCCTGCACATGATTAAGGATGCCCAGCAGCAGCATGGCCTGAGGCACGGCGACTACCAACGCTATCGCGGCTACTGCACTCGCCGCATTCGTCGCCTGCGGAAAGCCCTGAAGTACCCACAGGGCGACAAGCGACACTTCAAGCGACGTGACGTCACATTAACCCAGCTGACGGGCAAGAAGGCAGATGAGCGCTACATCCACATACCGCTGATTAGCGCCGAGCGGGCCTGGGCCTATGCCATGCAGTTGAAACAGGAGGCCAACACCGAGCCGCGCAAGCGTTTCCATTTGATCAACAAGCTGCGGCGGGCCTGCTTCTATGCCCTGCAGCTGCAGGAGCTCTGCAATGTGAGTCGAACCGCCAAAGGCCTTATAACCTGAAGCTTATCTATATTTTCCCGCAGTCGGAGGCTTTTGATGCCCGCACCAAGCTGGAGTGTGAGGCGTACGTGGCCTGGATGCACGGCACCCTGCACTTCGAGCTGCAACTTTGGAAGACTGCCGGAGAGCATTTAAAACGCGCCCAGGTCTTCTACGAGAACCTGGCCAAGGCTTTGCCCGAAGACGAGCAGGAATTGTACCGCGCCAAGGTCAACGAGTTCACGCCCAATTTGCGCTATTGCGCCTACAATATCGGCGGCGGTGCTAGCGGTGGCAAGATCGACGATATCCTCGAACTGCATACCCAGGGAGTGCTGGAGAACCTGGACTTGCTGGTAAGTCAAACGAAGACGGAGAGCAGCGAGGGCCTGCAGACGATCGACTGGCGCAATCGCAAGGTCACCGTGCGCCCAGAGAAGGTGCGTCTGTTCCTGCTGGGCGCCCAGGAGCTGGACAAGTCTCTGACCAAAACCACCAAAATCGATGCCAAGATCGAGCTGATCGAGCGAATCCTCATGGACTGCAAGGATGCCATACAGGCGGTCCGCGACGAGATCAAACAGGACCCCAAGCTGCGCTCTCTAACCACCGGCCAAACAGTGTCCGGTGTGCAATATTTGCTGGCCTATTTGAGCTTCATACGCCACAGTCGCACCCTCGAGCGGAATCTGTGCCTCGTGGACCAGGTGAGTCGGCCAAATTTCCCCCTCAAATGATTTGTATTAACCGCTTTTATTTCCCCCCAGGCCAAGGCCAATTTCGATGACCCCAACCAGCAGTCGCAGATTGTGGGCGATGGCAAGCGAGTGAGGCCGCAGGACTTGGCGCGTTTATACGAAATTATCTTGCAAAATGTCACCGAAATGCAGCAGATCAACGGCATGGAGGAGGATGCCCAGTACCAGGCCGAAATGGCCAACCTGGCCGCCACCTTCAAGGCCTTCCGCTGCTACTACATAGCGCTGACTCTGATCGACATGAAGAAGTGGAAAGAGGCCGTGGCGCTCTACGAACGCGCCTCGAACTACGCCGGCGAGGCCCTCAAGGGCAAGTCCTGCCCAGAATTCCAGCTGCAAAGCGAGCTCAAGAAACTTGTCACCGTCATCGACGGCAGCAAGTTCTCCGCCCATGCGTACAGCGTGCTCGAGGACGACACCAGTGAGGACGCCGGCTCGTCTACGAAATCGCAAAGGAACACGAAGCCGCTGTACGATCGCCTGTCGCTATACAAAGAGGATCAATCGCTGCACACGAAATCACCGAATGTGTTCAAATTGACGCCCGACATGGAGCCCATTCCCTGCAAGCCGCTCTTCTTCGACTTGGCCATGAACTACATCGAACTGCCCTCGCTGGAAGACAAGATGGAGTCGCCCGGGAAGAAGGGCGCCTCGATCACTGGCTTCGTCAAGGGATTCCTCGGCTGGGGCGGCGGTGGCAAATAATCGGCGCCCCCTGCAAGACGACCACCTGGCCCCCTTCTGTTTTTTACAAATTTACTGGAATTCCAAGTCCACAATGTTGCTTTTTTATACACTCACATATTTAAGGCGGTTGTTTTCTTTTTCTTTTTTGTTGTACGCGCCCCTCCTGTCCTTCGGTCCCTTTTTAGGTGAATAAAGGAAGCCAATATACACACGACCCGGTGGTTACAGCCAAGGCGGTTTAATCAACACAACTAAGAATCTTACAAAAGCCTAACTAATCTACAGTTACTAATCTAGTTCTCCCTCTCCGGCAGGATCACCGCTGGGGACTGTCCAGGTAGCCGTGCTCGTAGAATTCCAGGGCCAACTCCCGGATGCGCGTGTGGTAGTCAGGCGTGAGTTTCTGCGTGCACTTGATCTCCTTGCCGGTGGGATTCATCTCGCTTATCACATCCAAATTGGGTATGTTGTTGGGGTCGAAGGTCACCGCCGGCAGCACCCACATGCAGACGGCCAGGCCGTAGTGGGCATGGCGCACGTACTCGGCGCTCAGGCGCTGCAGGGAGAAGGTCTCGCAGAGCGTCGGCAACTGCTGGGCGGCCGGCGTGTGGCGCAGTTGCTGCTCCAGCTCATCGGCCAGTGCCTCGGAATAGGCAGCCAGCAGGGTGTCCGTGTGGACATCCCGCAGCTGGCGGCGTGTGCTCGTGTAGATGAAATGGAGGATATCGAAGACCGGCGAGCTGCGGCGCATGGCCTGCAGGTCGAAGAAGATGGCCTCCTCTTTGGGCTGAGTGCGGAACATGATGTTGTTCACCCAGAGGTCGCCGTGGCAGACGACGCTCAGGTCCGAGTGGGCGCCGGCGTTGATGCTGCACTGCAGCTGCTGGAACAGCGTGGGCTGGAGCTGCTCGATCAGCCGTATGGGCTGGGAGAGGCTGCCGTCCCCATTCGAGGCATTAAGACTGTCCAACGCCTGCTGTATGGAACTGTCCAGGATGTGGGAGTAAAAGTCCGCTGCGTCTTGGCAGTAAACTATCTCGCTGAGGTGGGCGCACTGCTCGGCATATTCCTCGGCCTCCATGTGCTGGGCAGCCACCGAGGCAGCATGCAATTGAGCCAGTTTCTAAAGGAAAATTAACTGTTAATCTGGAAAACATGACCACTGCCCATCGGCCAGAAGTTTAAAAACCAGGGACGGGAAGATACCCCGCTTATCGGTCGGCTGCTTGGGCATCCATTCTTCTATCTGCGTAAGTTAGATAATCAAATATCTCCAGTTCATTTGCCCCTTTCTCTTCTCCTTAAAGCTTTTCTTTCAGCGCAGTTGCCCAAAATTAAATATAAGAACGGCTGGCCCGGACCCCTGGCAGTCGCTTGCCTATCGTCTATGGTTGTCGCGTGTGCATGTTTGCCTAATAAGCCGCGTGTGCATGATTGTCATGTGCGTGCATAGATGCATAATTCGCTTATCGATATCGATATCAGTTAGTCGAAGCGTGCAAGTGATTAAGTGATAAAGTGCAAGTGAATTAAAGTGAAAAAATCAACATGAAATCTCGGGGTGAGTGCTATTATATAAGTGTCTACTACCGCCCACAATACCCGTTAATGGTTGCACTATATGCATACTGAGATTTAGTCCGTAATTGTGGCCCAATTGCTTTGCGTTTAAGCAATAGGCAAGGGGGGGGGGGATGATGCCTGGCAATTATTAAGACGCAATAAGTGAATGCGCGCTCACCTTCATCACGAGCAGGCACTGCTGCAGCTCCAGTCCGACCAGGCGGTTCTGCATGCGAAACCCCAAGGCCTTCAGGTCCTGCAGCACAATAATGGGCTCTCCGCCGCCGCCCTCGCGGTCGTGGGTGTCGGCTATATGGCAATTGGGAAAGAGCTGCTGGCCGCTATAGCGCCGCAGCAGCGGCACCACATGGCAATACGCATTGATCTCGTTGGCGAAGGCCTCGTCGCAGCGGTAGAGCTGCCGGCGCGACAGACTGGGTATCTGCCGTTTGATGATAACCGTGGCCGCTGGGGCTGCAAACAAAGAAACCTGTGAGCGTCAGTCTATCTCCCTCTCACAGCGAACAGCTGACTTTTGTTTACATCGCCCCGTGGATTTATGAATGAAACCGTCTCGTGTGCGATGGCGAGTGCAAGTGAGCGGGCGTGCGCGCGCGTGTGTGTGTGTGTGCGTGAGCCTGGCAGTGTGTGCGTGCGCTGACCTTTACAGCAATTTATATTACGTGAGAGTGTGTGTAGTGCATTTAGAATGCGTCGCTGAAGGTCACCGGCGGCCGCCACCGCGCGCGCTCACCAAACACACAAAGCACAAAAAAACAAAATAATCAATACCCTACCCATTTCACTGGCTGCTGCTCGTGCGGCAGGCTCGGGCTGCGCCTCGTAGAGGCTCACACGCTTCACCACGGACATGTAGTTCTCGCCGCTGCCGCTGCCAGCCGTGCAGACGATGTGGCCGATGTGGAAGGACACCAGATTCCTCGAGCCAAAGAATTTGCGCAGATGCTCGGCATTTTCTTCAAATTGATTGCTGCTGGCAGCGATGGCCAATGTCATGGCATCGGCCGAAGGTCCTTGCTGTTGTTGTTTGTGTTCTTGTTGGACTAAATGTGTGGACATTTTGGTTTGTTGTCTTGGTCATCGCTGGCCGCGCTCTGCATGGCTGTTGACGGCGGTTTGAGGGGCGCTTAAATTGAAATCTCAATTTCTGCTGGCCGGGCATTTTGTCATCGCCATTGCACTCGTAACACACAAATCCCAATTTGATTTTTTTTTATGTATTTATTAATTTATTTTGCCCATGCATTGATTTCTCCTCTGCTTTTTGTTCTCGTTCGAATTTTGTGTTTCTGTTTTTTTTTTATTCACTTTTATGCGAACGTTCGATAAACGCGCGCGGCGGTGAGCAGCACAGCGACAACTGACGGCGAACCCCAGCGAATGCAACGGGCAAGCACAGCTGCCCCTCCCCCGCCCGCCCCTGCGCCCACTCCCACACGCAAACCGAATGCACTCGCATTTGGCAAAGCGCCATCTAGCGGCCAGGTGTGGGCAACAAAATCACGCGGCCCGCTCTCTCGCGTTCTCGCTCTTCTTCTTTGTGTGTGTGAGTTTGGAAAGCCGGTAGCTTGGAATTTACAAGGTGCCGCAAGTCTTTCTCCCCCTCTCTCTCTCGATCCCCTCCCACTGATTTGCTGCAGTCAGCCTTCCTCACGTAGAGTTGCCAACTTCTTTTTGGTTCTTCTCTCTTTTTGCTTAGAGTTGCTTATTTTCAAACTCGGCTTCACCTTGCCTAACCAAAATGGAGGCAAACGTGTGTCGCATCCAAGGTCGTCTGAGAATCGCCGCACTTTCACTCGGCCGCGCTCTGCGATGAAAAGCGGATGTTGCTCATACGCCGCGTTGGGGTCGCCGTTATTGGTGGAATTGTCGTTGCACTTGAAAACTGCGAGATGCACGCGTTCCAATGACCTTGACGGCAGAGCGGGGACCCTGTGGGCTTTGGTGGTGACTGTACTTTTGCCGTCGTCACCTGTGACCTTTTGGGAATCGGAAATTCTAATCGATTTGTAAGCTCGCAATCGCTACTCTGGCGGCGGGTCAAAGGCCAAACTCATTACCAAATCGCATCAAAACAAATAAATCTACAAATTAAATAACAATTTCGACACAGCCAATAAATAAACAAAAAGAAACGACCACTCCCAAAATATTGAAATACCCGCCCGGCCGAGACGCCGCAAAGTTCAAGGCTGGCCCCCCGCCTGCTTCCGCCTCAGCCAACGGTTGAATAACCCCAACAACAACAACAACAACAGAAATTAGGGTCAAACATGTGCAGCCGCGAGAGATCAGCGGAGCTTAGCGTCGAAATAATTCAGGGTCAGCCAGCCAAAATCCGACAGTCATGCTGAGCGACAAATGACAGCAGGGCCCTGAGCGGCGAGTGAAAGGCTTCCCAGATTTTCAGTCGACTTCCCTGAGAGCCGCCCTCGCTTTTTTTGGGGGTCTCAGGGGAAACGAAGCGGAAGGCAAATCCCCGCCTCATTGCCTTTAATTGGGGCAAGAGAAACTTGGCCTAGGTCACATTTAATGGAAGCATAAATATTAAATTTTTATAAAAAACGAATTCCAATTGCAAGCCCCGATCGATCGGCTCGGCGCCTGCGCGCGGTTCTCCGAAAGCTCGCGCAGCTTTGGCGTCGACTGCACTGCCGCGTGTGGCATTCAACGGCTTCCACATAAAAGTTGGCGGCTCCGCGGTTCTAAGATCAGTTACAAATTAGACTTTGCACGCGGCAGCCAGACCAAGAATTTAAAAAAAGACGTCGATTCCGAATCGAAGTGAGTGCGGGTGGGAAAATCGGTTAATCGATCGCCGATTGTCACCTCGCCAGCCGTCCGTCCGGTGGGCGTGATATGCTGATTTCAACCTTGACTTTGGGGCTTCGGTTTCGCGGGTGTCGTTGGCTTTTTGTGGCTTTTCTGAATCACCTCAGCCGCCTTGGACTTTGACAGACTTTATGTGCATTTGTAACACCCGAAGAAGTGGACCCATAAAAAAGCCGTCCGTCCGTGTGACAATTAAGGCAAGAAAAAAATCCCAAATCAAAGATATGAGCCACAAAGCTTTGGACTCGATTCAAACATCATTGGCTGTCGGAGTGTTATCAATAAAAAAACAAAACTAATAGTCGGCCAATATGGTTGGCGTTGCATGTTTGCAAAAAGTTCACGGATAAGCGCCCAGACCGACCGACCGATCGGGCAAAAACCAAACCAAGAACTCGGCCAACAACAATGGCCAAGACGCAGTGATGGTTCCGGGCGGGGGGAGGAGCGGCCCAGAAGCGTGGGTAAAAATCTCAAATGGAGGCTTCAATTGAAGGAGACTCAATTAATTGGAAATGAGAGTTTAAAAAGGAAATCAGGAAATGGAAGGAATTTAATTAATAAAAGGAAGGAAGGAGGGACACCTGGAATACAAGAAATGAGGGAATAATATGGAAATAAGGAAATGAGAGGAATTGAGGAAATACGGAGGACACAACTAAGGAAATTAATTGGGAACACTTTTTAGCAGAGGAATTTTTCGGTAGCCCCCAAAAGTATGCAAAGAATTTCATACAAAGCGTCGGTCATTTGCCAGTTGGAGTGGCTGAATTTATTTCCATTACTGCAGTAATTAAATACATCAATGGATTTTGAAGCATAAAAGGAAGAATGCGAAATGCAAGTCCTTTAGTAGATTTAAGAGATTTTTTTCTAAGCAAATTAGTCATAAAATAATTCAGTTCCCTGTCCTCGCCTCGCTTTGCCGCAGAAGAGCAGAGAATTCGTGCAGAATTCGTTGCCTACTTTTGTGGGCGAGACAAAAATTTGTTCTTACAAATTTTCAAATTTATTATTTAAGTTAGCGAAATTCGCTTTTATTTATAAATAAGGATACAAAAAGGAATGGAAAAGGAACTCACCCCTAATCGCCCATAAATTTCTGCCCTCAGCTAATCAGAATGTTTGCCCGCCTGCCTTTGGTTTCTGCCTGCCTGGCCTTCGTTTTGCTCGGCCTGCACCCAGCGAACGCCCAGTTCTTCTACCACCAAGGACTCACAGCCCACGCCGCCTCCTACGAACCAGCATCTCCTTATCAAGGCTACGCCACCGCAGATGCCCATCCCTCGGTGGTGCGCAATGCCCAGTGGGAGGCCGAGCTGCCGGCTGAGCTGTCGAAAAGCGCGCGCTTCTACAACGACCCGCACATAGCCGCCGGGCTGGCCAAGGAGTCGCTGCTCACCCGCAAGGAGATGGCCGTGGAGCACCGCGAGGCCGAGAAAATACCCCGCGAGCAGGTCTTCAAGATCTTCAAGAACGCCGGATGGCTGAGCCGCCGCTGAGCGCCGGCCGCCCGCTTGTTGTATTCTAGTTGTTAAGTTTGTTGATAAAGCGAAAGGATCCCTGAGTTTGGTGATATAAGAGATTTTATTCTATGAGGCAAGGATTCAGCCAGGATTAAATTCATTTGAAGCTTCGTCTGCCCCTCACTGGACGTACAACTGGGCGCCATTGCCGGGGAATGTGGCGAAAACGACCTCGTCGAAGTCGTTGTCCTTGTACCGCTCGAGCAAATGCAGCGGCAGTTGGTTGTAGTAGTCCCGCTTCAGGACTTTGATGTACTCAGCGGCGGCGTCAATGGAATCGCACATGGCCACAATGCAGCCGCCCCAGCTGAGGGAAAAAGAAATACATAAATTGACGGAAGGATTTCGGAGGCAAATCTTATTTACCCGGCGCCTGTGACGCGGGCGCTGACGTTCATTTTGTTGGAAATTTCAATGAGCCGCTCGACATCGGGATGGGAGCATTCGTAGAGCTCGCGCAGGCTCTTGTGGGACTGGCGCATCAGCAGGCCCAACTCCAGCTTGTCCAGCTCCTTGGGCTGCCGCACCAGCTGCTCGCAGATCTCCCGGAACCTGGCCACGCGCCCCGTCTCTGCGGAAAGCAACGAAAATATTAAAAGATCACTGAACAGGCCGACTTACCCTGGATGACGTGGAGTGCCCGCTGGCGCAGCTTGAACTCCTGCATGTGCTGGGTGTTGGGCGTGAGGAACTCAGAGGCCAGCTCGTTTTCCGTGACTCCCAGGCCCTGGCAGACATCCTCCCGCGTGTAGACCTCTTGGTCCAGGACCTTGTCGATCAGCTGCTCGTAGGCTAAATTGTCCAGGCCGCAAGCCTCCTCCAGATCGATGAAGCGTATGAAGTCCCGCCAGTTGGTTAGGTTCTTGTGCTTGGCCAGCCAGCGAGTGGCCAGCCGGCACTCCACGACCCGCTCGTTGTAGTCGGAGGAGGCGGCCTTGTTCTTCTCGGCCAGGCTGTTGGCCACCACGAAGCACTTGCCCGCCGGCAAGGTGACCGGAGTGCCCTTGAGCTTGGGATGGAACTCGATGTGCTGGGCGCAGCCCATCTTGCCCAGATAGGCAATGGCCTGGTCCATCCCTCCGCTATGGGTGCCGATGTACTGCTCGCAGCTGGCCGAGATGGAGGCCAACTCCTTGCGGTCCAAAGGCAGGCCCTCCACATAGGCCGTGGCCAGGACAGAAGCGCTGACCAGGGCACTGGAGCTGGACAGGCCCGAGGCGGGCGGAATGTTGCCGCTCAGAGCCACCTGCATGCCCAGCGGCTGCCACTGGCCGCCCAAAGCCTCCTGGACGCCCCTCACCCCGCACAGGTAGTAATTGTACCAGGACGGACCGCCCTTCTGGGGCAGCACAATGCTGAGGGATAGAGAAGGTGAAGTGGAGTAGTAAAAAGGATTAGAGGACAACTTACTCGAAGGCCTTTAGGTCGCAATCAAAGTCACTGAACTTGCCGCCCTCGAGGTTCCTGAGCTGCAGCTGGGAGCCCTGCGGGGCCCTGCCCACGGCCAGAGTGATGCACTGGTCAATAGCCATGGGCAGCACGGAGTAGCCGCAGTAATCCACATGCTCTCCAATGATATTGACCCTGCCGGGGAAAAACACCTCAGTCGCTGTTGCGCTGTTGACTTTGCGCGGTTCGTTGACTCACCTGCCGGGCACGCGCACAAAGAACTCGGCGTCGGAGCCGAACTGCTGCCTGTAGAAGGCTCCCAGCTCCTGGAAGCGCTTGTAGATTTTGGCCGGAGGATTGAGCTTCTGGACAGCCACGTGTTCGTCGCCCTCGGCAGTAACGTGTCCGTTGCCGTTTGCAGCCATTTTCGCACTGAAACGAGAAAATGAGGTGAGCTCCCGGCAGCTGGCAAAAACTCCCGATAAATTGGTTAGTTGCGGGGCATAACCCGTTGGGCGGTTATAAAACAGCAGTACGTCAATTTTTGTTTACATTTCAGCGAGTTTATAGGTGCAAAAATTAGCTTATCAGCAAGGCGCTCAGTGGTTGCTTATCACAAAGTCAAACCGGGCGATTGCACAAAGCGCAGCTGCCAATTAGTGGGGCATGGTGGCGGAAACTGTGGGCACTTGCGGTTGCATGAATTCTAACTCAATTTTATATTGAATTTAATTTTAAAAATAGTAATTGCAGCGCGAGAGAGAGAGAAAAAAATTGCGCATCTGCCGGCCGGAGAGCAGCTGCTTTGCTCAGCTGAGAGCAACGAGTTGCCAAGTTCGAAAAACTCGCAAGCTCGCTGCGCTGCTCTGGCGGGCATTTTGAATCCCTCAAATGATAAACAGTACGTACCCCTCTCGGTATTTATCGTCTAAAAATTGGAAACACTTGTGTTATCACTCGAAACTGGGCTCTCTGGGAGAACTGATTGGGACACTTGTTCTGACTGCGGCTGATTGTGCGCGACTAATGAGCTGGTCCGCTTTTCATTTCTAGTTTACCCCCAGACCGCGGCGCTGATTATGACCCAGAGAGAGCTGAAGTTTTGTTTATATAAATAATACTCGGGTGCGTCAGTCGGAAGTGGGTCAAAGTGGCATCTTCAACATGGGAAACTGGTTATCCACAGCAGCAGGTGAATTTTCGGCTTCGATTACTTTTTGTTATTCAAATTTGGCGCCTCTGTTATCGCCGCGTTGCCAACCACTTCAAGCATTGCCGGGAGTTGGCAGCACCTCGGTTGATAGCATGGCAACTCTGGTCCTGAGCACACACAGGCACACATTATTTTGGCAGATGAAAAATTAAGAAAAACTGCAAATAAAATAAATCAAAAAGCACTTAAGCTGCGAGGACAATCGAGCACAATGTCGAGCTTACAACGCACAATGCTCAAGGGCAAACTGCCGCCCACAATTCCCAGCGGGCGCATCGGCCGAGCGTAAGTATTTCAATTTTTGCAACACCTCATTTTGTGTGTGTGTTTTGTTGTGTGTGGGTGGGTTTTTGGGGGGCATCAGTGGCATATAATTTATTGCCAATCATCTTGATTGCAGAGACTCTTTCAAAAAGTCGCGCATACGCGACTACAAGCCGGGCATGTGGAACGAGTTCTTCGCCGAAAAAGAGGATGTCCAAGTCGACGAGCAGCGCAAGTTTCGTGTCTACCGCACCAAACAGCCCGACCGGCCCGGCCCAGTCCTGTTGCTTTTACACGGAGGCGGCTACTCGGCCCTCACCTGGGCGCACTTCTGCGTAAGTCCACAAAATCTCTCATTGGTTAAACTTTTAATTCATTTCTCTCTCCCTGCAGTCGGAGGTGACGAGCATGATCCATTGCCAGTGCCTGTCGATTGATTTGCGCGGCCACGGCGACTCGAAGACAGATAACGAGGACGATCTTTCGGCGGACACGCTGGCCAAGTAAGCTGGTCTGTGGAATCTATGCGGGTTAATCTAACTTGCCTTTTGTTTGTAGGGATATTGCTGATTTGATTTCGAAACTTTATCCGGAGGAGGTGCCTCAGATTTACTTGGTGGGCCACTCGATGGGCGGCGCAATTGCCGTTCATTTCGCCCATTTGGCGCTGGTGCCCAATCTCATAGGCATCACAGTCATCGACGTGGTGGAGGGCACCGCCATGGAGGCCTTGGCCAGCATGCAGAGCTTCCTGCGCTCGCGTCCCAAATACTTCCAAAGCATACCCAACGCCATCGAATGGTGCATCAGAAGCGGCCAAGTGCGCAACGTCGACAGTGCCAAGGTCTCCATGCCTGGCCAAATAATTAAGTAAGTGGCTAAGTCAATAACCAAAGGTCGATTTTAATGCGTTTCTTTTTACGTTTAGCTGTGCAACGAATGAGCTGGCAACGAACGATCTTCCACTGCCCGATGAGGTGCTGGAGGAAGCCCACCACACCAGCATGTTCCCCAATCCCTTCAGCATTTCCGAGGACGAAGAAGTCGGCTCTAATGCCACCGACGAACCAGTCGACGACTGCAGCGAGGGCGCCTCCGTCGACTTCAAAAAACCCATCACCACCAAAGCGGCCACCGATGCAGCCAAAAAGTAAGTCCTTTTCAAACCTTCCTTAAGTTTCCCCTTAACCCAGTTGATTCCCCAGCTACACCTGGCGCATAGACTTGTCCAAATCGGAGAAATACTGGGTCGGCTGGTTCTCCGGCCTCAGCGACAAGTTCCTCAATCTCCGTCTGCCCAAGCAGCTCCTCCTCGCCAGCATCGACGGCCTGGATCGCACCCTAACCGTAGGCCAAATGCAGGGCCGCTTCCAAATGCAGGTCCTGGCCCGCTGCGGCCATGCCGTGCACGAGGACCGACCCCACGAGGTGGCCGAGGTCATCAGCGGCTATTTAATACGCAACCGGTTCGCCGAAACCGCCGGCGAGTTCCGCTGCCACATGCCGTCCTGCTAAGCGCCCCACAGCCCAATCCACTAAGCAAATCGCCCTAGGATCGATTGTACTATAGTGAACAGATATTATAGCCAATATACGAATATAATGTGTACTATATCCAGTAACTTATTCGCTGCTTTACGATCAAACCAACTCCATTCTCATATTTGTATTGACGCACCGCTCGGACAGTATTCTCCCCCAGCCTGCCAGCCTGTTGATATGCGTGGCCTGCACCGCTTGATCCGTTGTGTATTACTGTATTGTGCCACATTATTTTGTAACTAACCACCAACTATTATTATTCCTACCTAAGTTTAATAAACTATTGTATTTAAATGTGTAAACCCATGAGACCCAAACGACGTCGGGATCCCCAGAGGAACCAGCTTCGGATAGGAACGGCATGGAAACCCCTGGAAGGAAGGCACTTAAAACTCTTCGCTGCTCAGGTGAGACAGAGAAAAGAAATATTTTAAGAGTAGCTTGGATTAGACCCCCAAAACCCTTGACCCCAATATTTTGATTTCTCGGGAAGCGCTTGATAAACAAGCCAAAGCCTGGCTCTTATTTCCTCAGAATTGTTTGGACATTAGCAATTTTTAGTGCTTTTAGCCTAAATCAAATTAAGCATAATTCCTCTGGGAATTTACCTATGGCGTGAAACACCAAATCTTGAGCTTTATCTCCCTCTGATGCGCCGAACCGCTGAGATTAGGACTGCCGAAAATTGTGTGGAGCCAAAAACAAGTTCAGTTCTCAACTATATAAAAGCCGCCGCCGTCGTATTCCTCTCAGTATCAATCTAATCCAAGCTTATAACGAACGCCATGGCGACTGTCCTTAAGATATTCCTCCAAGTTCTGTGTCTCATTTTGGCACTTCCGGGCTTTAATTGCCTTCCGAAAAGGACCTATCTGAATCCAGTTCCTCAGATCGGCTGGGGATCTAAAATTCCAGTCAATTTTAGACCCTGGATGGCCTTTATTGACACAGGGAGATCATATTGCGGCGGATCTCTGATTAATTCAAGTAAGATTTCTTTAAAATCACTCTTTGAAAATATATTAATAAAATTTCTTGTACTCCTCAGGATTCGTCCTTACCGCTGCTCACTGCGTGAAATCTGCTTATGTCGAAGAGTAAGTTGATACTTTTTATACCCCCTACCCGAAGGTAGAAGGGTAATTTTCGTTTCTCTTCCTGTCTATGCGACATAAAGGATCTAATTGTGTGTGTTTTTTTTTGTTTTACAGAATCGAGGTTACTCTGGGGAAGTCCAAGAAAACATGGATAAGACAGCCAGAGGTCTTTGGTGTAGACGCGGGGATTGTACACGAAGACCCCAACAGCGATATTGCGATCCTAAAGCTCTCAAGAGCCGTTAAGTACAAGGGTAAGTTAAAAGTGAATCGAAAATCTATTCAGAATCTAATTGTTGCCATTATATAGATCACATCAAACCGATTTCCCTGCCGTTTTCTGAGGATTTCGAAGGAGTTCTAGAAGTAGCTACCGAATTCTGGGTCTCTGGTTGGGGCATGACAGAGAGAGGCGATATGTCCAAGTATCTACGTGATATAAAAGTCTACAAAATGGATCTCGAGGAATGCCAAGAATACTTTGATGTGAATGAGTCCCACATTTGCGTTGTGGGCGATGGCACTTCCACATGCGGTGGCGACTCCGGAAGTCCACTGGTAGCTGAAGTCGACACCGCATACGGCAAACGGATAGTTCAACTTGGGATCCTCAGCTACGGCGTCAGCCATGAATGTGCGCCCAGTAGTCCCGAAATATTTGTCAACGTAGAGTACTACCTGAATTGGATCGCGAACGCCATCATAACAATGCGTAAATACGATCTTAACTATAACTCTAAAGCTGTTTATTTTAAATAACTATTGATATTGTGAGTTGAGAATTGTATACAACGCTTCTGCAGTCCGTGACCGTAGAACTAGCTATATTTTATTTAAAATTAATGTTATTCTTAATAAATTATTATTATTACTTTATAAGTAATTTACTGTAACTATTATTGTGTTAATTATCCTGCTGTGGCAAAGTTTTAACTCATTGCTGTAAGCTTGGGCTCAAAGGCGGCTACTGGCGCCATCTAGTAACAATCGCCTGAAACTCACTTCCAAAAATGGCCGTGGTGGCGCCATCTAGTAACAATCGCCTGAAACACACTTCCAAAAATTTTCAAAGTCGATTTTCTCGGAAACGGCTGGACCGATTTTAAAACGGATTATAGGTATGGATTCGGGATGAA
>JBAMCP010000906.1:0-13794 GCA_037075105.1 Lissocephala sabroskyi
TGGGCCGGGGCGGCGCTCTATCGGCATTGCCGCCCCATTACCATTTTTTTTGTTCGCCGATTGATTGGATTGGCAGGGTGGGGTGGGGGGTGCCAGGCAGGGGCATCCACAGTAGCGATGATCGCAGTCATTCGCGAATTAGCCTCGCCGCGCCCGCGCCCATAACAAACGGACAGTAGAGCACCTGACTTGGTTACGCTGCCCAATGGCAGGCAAGCGGCCGCAGACGAGAAAGTGAAATTTATTGCACTTGAATTTCAAACCCGAACAACTCGACCGACGCGCCGACAGTTGGGTAATATTTCTGTGTGACCCGCTAAGATGTTAAACTAATTAAAATTATCACACATTAGACGGAACCACGGCAAAGAGAGTGAAATTTTTATGGACCGACCAACCGACTGACTAATCAAGAGTTTCCCTTTCCTGTGCGGCTGTGAAAACCTTTCCCTTTTGCTTTGCAGTTGAGCGGCTGATCAAGCAATGGGCCCCGATAGTTTGGCTGGCGCCGGAGGAGAAGTTCCTGCCGCTGGGGGTAGAAGAATTCCTCAACCACGTCCACCCCATGGACAAGGACCGGAGCTTCACCCCAGGCATGCCGTTTGCCGAATACTCCACTAAATCCCACCTGGTGACCAATGCCGAAGTCAAGGACCTTCTACAGAATGAGCAATCCTTCATCTACGGCCGCAATCCCAACGAGGCCCCCGTGCCCATCTACGGGGTGGTCACCCTATGCCCACGGCCAGTGCCAGTGCCTCTGCCGTTTCCGCCGCTGGTCAGCACTCGAGGTCCTTATATCCCCGTGTCCATTGACCCCCTGGAGGGCGGCAACGACACCGTCCGACGTTCGTCTCGTTTGTACCCCTTGTTCCAGCGCATAAGGCGGGAAGTGCCCGTCATGGAGTACCACCCCTCGTTCCCGCCCATCAGGGACTATGATCTGGTGCTGGGCGAGAAGCAGCCCATAGCCGTGCCCAGCGGCCTGGCCCAGCCGGAGCCCGTGATGGATGCCGAGGAGGAGGACCAGGACAACGGCAAGCCGGTCAACAATTTCATAGCCAACCTGGCGGACAATGTGAAGTTCAGCGCGGGCGTCGAGGACAATCTCGAGGACAACAACATAGGCGATCTGCCGTTCCCGGCCGCGGGCCGACAGAAGCTGCCAGGCTTCCACGTGACCTACTGGATGTTCTATCCTTATAGCCAGGGGAAGACCATGTGCACTTTGAGCCTGGGGCCCCTGGGGCGCATACCCTTCCCGGCCGTCTACGGCTACTGCCTGGGCCGGCGCAAGGACATCGGCAGCCATGTGGGCGACTGGGAGCACATGAGTCTCTACTTCAACGGCGATGCCGAGCCCCAGGCCATGTACGTGTCGGCCCACGACGCCGGCGCCTACTACGGATACAATCGGTTGACTGGGTCATTTGAGTTTAAGCGCCAGGAGACCCGGAAGGGCATCCTGCAGCGGCCGAACTTCCCCAAAACCGTGACTACCTACAAGGATCACCCGGTCTTGTTTGCAGCCAAGGGGTCCCACGGGCTGTGGACGGCGCCCGGGAAGCACCGCTTCGTCAAGGTGGCCCGGCTGTACGATATCAATGGATTCGGCACGCCCTGGCACACCTGGAAGGCGGTCGACATCAGCTACGAGAACCTAAAGTCCTTTGGTGAGTTAGAGAATTCATTGCCGTTGATTGGAGTGACTGACTAATGATATTTTTAGGGCGATCGCTGGTGCCGGACTGGCTGACGTACCGCGGCAAGTGGGGCAACCCGAAGAGCAAATGCCACCCCTTCCGGCGTATTGGACTCAATTTTTGTGAGTTCACGGACGGACCCACGGGCATTCCGCTGAAGGAGCCGCACTTTCAATGCGGGGCCACCTACCGCTAGATTTAAGTTTGCCCTAAGACAGAAAGTATTTATTGTGAATCCCCTGAAAATGCCCCCAGCACGAAAGAAGAAAAGTTTGCCAAAAACGAAAGTGGAAAATTGGGGGACCGTTTGCCGCTCACCTGGAAAATCAAGTTGGCACTTTCACTGAGCGTCGTTTCATCCGGCGAGTCGACTGGTATCTGTTTGGTGAATCTCGTATCAAACTGGGACACATCATCCTCGCTTCTCTGCAATACAAAACGGGCAAATAAGAAAGGCTTTCTCGACAGTCAAGCCAGCCACTCACCAGTAGCGGTTTTATGGGCGGTTCTAGGCGGCGGGCCAGGACATCGTCCCAGTTCACATGCTTGAAGAAAGGATGTGACTGGACGGCTGCCGCATCCTCTGGCCCGCTGCCCAGGCGCTGCGGCTCTTGGCGCTTCATCAGACGCCTCACCAGATCCCTGGCTTCGGGCGTGAGGTAGGGCGGTAGATTAAGTTTTGCCTTCAAAATGGTCTCAATCGTCTTCTTGCGGTTCTCGGCGGTGAACGGAGGCTGCAAGGGATTTCTCTTTAGTATTTCCATGAAGGTGTTGTCAATTTTACTTACCACTCCTGTGAGCATGTCGAACGTGAGGGCGCCTAGGGACCACCAGTCGACGGCTTTTCCATGGCCGCTTCGTGTCAGAATCTCGGGGGCCCTGCAAACCCAAAAATACGGGGAAGTTAGTCACGTGGATTCGAAAGGTAAATACAAAAATATAAAAGAAAGCAAATTGCCCACGCACATGTATTCAATTGTGCCGCAAAACGTGTGGGTGACAATACCCTCTTGAATGTGCTCCTTGCAGAGGCCGAAGTCGGTGAGTTTCACGTGGCCCTGGGCGTCCAGCAGGATGTTCTCCGGCTTCAGATCCCTATAAATGATGCCCAGTTTGTGCAAATGGCCCAGGGCCAAAATTATTTCGCTGAGATAAAAACTGAAAACACAAAATCGCAATTAATAAAATTTATATACAAAAAAAATGATTAAAATAATTTAAAGTCGTCTTTTCTTTTGGGTGCCTTACTGAGATAGGCAAATCTTCCAGCTGCTGCCGCCCACCTGAGAGAAACGCCCTCTGCCCTCATAAATTAATCATTTGAATTTTCTATAATGAAACCTTGCGTGAAATCTTAAATCAAACGAACAAAAATCACAGAAGGTAGCAGCAATGAAATGGGAGTTATTTCAAAGTGGGAACACTTTTTGTTCAACTGGGAACAGTTTTTGCCTTCGCCTTTGTTTGGAAATCTCCCCCAGTGGTGCTTGGAACTACAAAGAGTTCAATGATTTCTTAACGTATTTTAAACAAGGGAGAAGCAATTTTACTTTAGGTATCTTCCAGGAATTGTTATACGAGTTTTCTATTCTATTAAACCATTTGAAACTGAATATTCTTCAATAAGGAAAACATATCTCCTGAATTCTACTACCATTTTTATAAATTTCAATTACTTTAGGTTACTCAAACCGCTGGCTTCAAGATAAAACTTAAAACACTCACAAAATACCCCTTACCCTTTGGGGTATAAAAAAAGTTCCCCAACCTAGACTCTCCTAGACCTTTTTATGATGAAAATGAAATCCAATATGTTCCCTAACTACACCTTCCGATAAACAGTAAAGTAATCTCAACAGAGCTGGGAAACTCAATACAAAAGCATTTTAAGTCCCGAGAAAACAGCTGTGAAAGTTCCCTGAAACTGTTTTTGCTAATCTCAGTCGAGAAATTGGTAATTAAATACGAACTGCTATCGGTTTGGTAACTAAAGCTGTTTTCCGTCGTGCACGTCTACCTTCAGATTCTTAGAACAGAAATCAGCGCATTATATTTCTGATAAACCAAGTTCCTAACTTATTTTAAATCTGTTTCTCCGACTTACCAAGTGGTGTCTTCCAGGAAAATGCCCTCTCTTTCCAAATGCATGAAGAGCTCACCGCCGCTTAGGTATTCCAGGATTAAATACAATTTACCATCGGTTTGGAAGGCATAGACCAATTCAACGATGAAGGGATGCTGGAAATTTTCCAAAAATCTCGTTAGTTTTATGGTAACGACTTTTGTAGTTGTTTCTTGTGTCGGTTACCTTGACCGCCTCGAGAATGTTGCGTTCGGCTCTTGTGTGGGCTGTGTCCTTTTGGTTGGTCACGATCGAGGCCTTTTTGAGGACCTTCATGGCGAAATATTTATGGGCATCACGTCCAGCGGTCTTGCGCACCTACAAGGCGATTAAAAGGAAAACGGATTAGTTAAATTCGCAAATGAATCTCAATGCCCGCTGACTTACCTGAAATACCTTGCCATAGCCACCTTTGCCCAGGACCTTCTTCAGCTCGAAGTCTTTGGGTCCCAATGTGATTTTACCTGGATTAACATTCTCCTCGGACAGTTGTATGGTCTCCTGGCCTTCATTGCTGTGGGCGAGCACCAAAAAAACCAATTAATTATACAGCCTAAGACCCGTGAGAGCCACCCAGTCTGGCCGTCTGAATATTTGCCCATCTCAAACAGGGAGAGATCGCAGGGTGGCTCTGCGCTCTTATCAAGTTTTCGGGGGCGATCAACAGGTGCATTTGGTCTCTGTTTGCCCAGCAAGTCTGGCCTGCTAGCCAGCGAGTCTGGCTGGTGATTTTCCCATCATCGATTGCTTGTAAACACCGCAGAAATCAACAGGAAAAGTAAACGAGTAAACAGATAACTGCTCGCCCACCAGACAGTCAATCACCCGCGTCCGTCTGGCTGCCATGGACGCCTGTTTGGATCTATTCCCCAAATGCCCCAACTTCCGTGAGTTGGTTGGTCCTTGAAATGCCGACTCGACATTCGTCTGTGGCTCTGTGGTGGGTCCATTGAATAATTTGGGCATTACTCACTCTTGGTGTAAATTTATGCTCAATTCCGGTTCTAGGTCAACCTAAAAACGAGAGAGAATGAGAGAAGAGCAGAAATTCATTAGCAAGAAATCTAAAAAAACACAAACAGAAGAATATTGAAACGGGTTTCTTTGGATAATCCTACCTCCTCCCCTGCCCACCCGAAGAAAGTGAAAGAAAGCAGAGAAGAAATGAAAGAAAGAGAGCTTCGTAGGCGTTGGAGGAACCTTCATAGATTTCGTATTTCAGCCAATTCACCAAAAATGAATTTCTCCGTTTCTTTCGAACGAGTCTCGCCGTGTGTGCGAGTGTGTGAGGGGGGCCCGTGTGTGTATACACACTTTTTTCTTTAATGACAAACTAATTTTAGAACTCGGAACAATGCCAAATAATCTGGCGGCAGGGGGAAGGCAGGCAGATCGGGCGACAGACGCCTCGGCTCGTCATAGTTCAGAATTCGTTTAACGAAAAGTTAAGCAAATTTATAGACGAAAATATAATGAAATCTTTAAAGGCCGACAGGCGCCAGCCAGCGATCGGTGGGTGGCTCAGCTCGCACCTCATGGGAAGGGAGGAAAAAAAAAAAAACTGGATCACCTTGCTCGTCGCCACCACCACAGCCACGTTGGATTTCAATTAACAATTTTGTCATAATTTATTGTGCTCATAATTCCATTGAACTAGAACAGCGCCCAACCGGCTCACGTTGCCTGGGTGGCTGTGGCTGTGCCTGGCGATCGTGTGGGTGGCGGAAAATGAAGAAACACCCGTGATTCGAGCACCGTCTGTTTTTCGCTGGCTTATCAGCAATCGGCCCACAGACTTTCTTACTCGCCTCTCTATTTTATATTATTTGCTGATAAGGTTTCCCATTTGCTGTGCTTTTCGGTTTTTTAAGTGGAAGTTTAGCCAGCCCCACTGCAAGTGTGTGTGTGTGTGCATTTCTTGAGTTGCGATAGTCGCTGTGTGTGTGTGTGTGGCGGTTGATGGGGTAATTGATACTGATTATTTTGAAGGGCATTTGTTTAGTTGCTGCGCGCGTGTGTGTGCGTGTGTGATTGGCTAATGCTTCAGCATAACAATGTTGAAAAAATATTTAGCGATAATTTTTACTCCCGCCTGCGTGGGTAAATTCAACTGCCAGAGATTCTTTTCTGGGGAATTTCCTGGGGCCAACATTTCTTTGTGATCGATGTTGTGGATTCTCGGAAATTTGAATGAGACACTTCCACCCCGTCCTCAATTGTGGACGGCTGGCTGCGTGCGGGGGTTGGGGGATTTGCGCAGCAGCCACAACGCCGCCTCCACCGACGCTGTCACTGGCGCTTTCACGTGAGGCATTCAAGGAAATAATGGCAAACAAAGCGACAACCGCGGCAGCGGCGGAGGCGGAGGAAAGCCGAAGAAGGTTGATGTAAACAAAGAGGAAAATCTTTGTGGCCTGGCGACCTCCAGCCAGTCAATCCACGCCCCCTCCTCCTGCCCACCACACACTACAAAATTTGCAAAGTGCGCAGCTTTAATTGTTCCCCGTGTACCTTCGTCTGTTGCTGGTCTTGTTGTGTGTGTGTGTGTTAGGTGGTGGGAATTGCAAGGGGCGCGCTGTGTTGCGCAGTTAATAAAAGCATAAAAATTAGACTTACATCGTCCAGCTCGATCCTGTCGTCGTCGGAGTCGCAGGCCTTGTCATCCTCGTGCAGCTCGAGATCAAAGACTTCACTGGGATCGCTCACGTCCGCCATTTGTGTGGTTGTTGCCGTTCTTGGTGCCCGTCGCACACACACACACGCGCTGAAATCACTCACTCACGCACACAAGCGCGCAACACACGCAAATTTTTTTTGCTTTTCTTTAAATTGGTTGCTGGTGTTTTTTTTTTCTGCTACTTTTATGTTTCTTGGCTGGGCGGGCGCATGAAACAATACGGAAATACAGCTGCCGCGACGCTGTGATTTTATTTTAGTTCTTTGGAGAGCAGGTGGAGGGGCTGCTCGGTTTTTTTTTCTTGTGGCCCCGAAGGTTATTGTTTATTTGCTAATAGCCGTGGGTGCCTATGAATGGAAAGCAGAGGGCACACAAAACGCGCTGGTAATGGGCTCAACATGCACTTATAACGTGCCCATGTACACTTGGTTTTGTCGGGAACTGATTGTTGCAATTTTTCCGCACACCTCGCGCTTACAATGCCGTTTAATTACTACTTTAATGCACTTTTTTCTTTGTTTTTGCAGCGATGCGAAACACGAGGTTTTGAGGCGCAGGGTTGCATTTGCCTGTCACTCGATAGGTTCTGGTGAAATTGGCTTGAGCGAACTAGTGTGGTTCTAGTTCACTCTTAACAGCACTAGTTCGCCACTTTTCCAACACTGAGTACCATATGTTCAAATATCGATACATAAAAAATATAATAATATGAGCAAAAAGATTCTTATACAATTTTAAACAATTTCAAAAAGGGGAATTAATATTAGTTTGTTATGCAAAATTTACTTGGCAGCGTCTATTTATCGACTCTGAAAATTCAAAATAGGCACAAATCTTTGGCGCTTCATTTTAAACCAAAATACGTTAATCGATTCGGTAGTTTTCACTAAATATCGAAATATTGCCATCCCTAAATCCAACTCGTTGGGGCCAAAGAATTTCGTTTTAATTTTTAATGAACATGTGCGGATCACCAAGCAGCAATGACTCCCAGCCCTCTTCCAAAGACGAGAGTCTATCAACGACCACCGGGAATCATGTGCAACAGGCTGACGAGTCCCAATTACTGCGCACACCCACGCTGGCCACAGTCCGCGCCGCAACAGCTGAGGAAATTCTGGCCGACTACGGCCCGAATCTCAAGCTCCTCAAATGCAATTCCCAAGTGGCCGAGCTCTTGACCATCATCCGCGACAAGTAGTCCAAACCACTTTCCACACTCCTCTGTCACTTACATGCTCCCTCTGCCCACAGAAACACCACACGCAGCGACTTCAAGTTCTATGCGGACCGGCTGATCCGTCTGGTCATCGAGGAGTCCCTGAACCAGCTGCCCTACTCCGACTGCAGTGTGGAAACCCCCACCGGCGCCATCTACGAGGGCCTCAAGTACCGTTCCGGCAATTGCGGAGTCTCCATCATCCGCTCGGGCGAGGCCATGGAGCAGGGACTGCGCGACTGCTGCCGCTCCATTCGCATAGGCAAAATCCTAGTCGAGTCCGACGCCAACACGCACGAGGCCCGCGTCGTCTACGCCCGCTTTCCCGACGACATAGCGCGCCGTCAAGTGCTCCTCATGTACCCGATCATGTCCACCGGCAACACAGTCCTCCAGGCGGCAGCAGTCCTCCGCGACCACGGCGTGCCAGAGAGCTGCATTATTCTGTCGAATCTGTTCTGCACGCCCGTGGCCGCGCGCACGGTGGTCAGCGCCTTCCCCAAAATGAAGATCCTCACATCCGAGCTGCATCCGGTGGCACCCAACCACTTCGGCCAGAAATACTTTGGTACAGACTAGAACTCCCAAAAGCCACAGCTGCAAGACGACTAAGCCCAGCTTAGGATTAGGATAGACAGAGGGATACGAGTCCGTATGTGCCGCTTACCAACCGCCAAGCTAGCAGCAACCACTAACCACAATCTCCGCCGGTCTCGCCTGCTTACTAACGCTGCTTCTCTTTCTGTGTTTCTAGATGGCCGTTGAAGCGGAGTCGCCCGCCTCGCACACGCATGCTCATGTTTTTTAGCCATTTATGCGTAATTCTTTTTTGTTATATTAAACTGGATTTCAAGTGTGTTTGTGGATTTCTTACCCATGTAAATAATAAATATCCGAACCATTTCAAACGCCCCTTCTAGGTGGTCATCTTGTAGTTGACCACAGTGTCCACTTTGTGGAGGCCGGTGGAAAAGGAGCGCAGCTGAACGGCCTGGGCATTCTGGATGAAGACCGCGCCGGTTTCGTCCCAATCGGCAGGGACCACGGTGTTCTTGAGCGTGTGGATCATAACGTCGAAGGTGCAGATGCAATCGAGCAGCGGCAAGTAGCTGACAGTGGCCGATATTTGGCGCATCACATCGCGAATCTCGTTCTGGATGCGGCCAAGATCCTTCGACGAGGTGAGCTGGCTGGGGCCGGCCGAGTCAAGGGCATTTACTTCGGCCTGCATATTAAAGTCCCAGCTCTCGAGGACTTCCTGGGTGTGGGCGTTGGTGATGACCATGGACACCTTGTTGGTCATGCTCTTGGATAGCCATTCTGGGGGGCAAGGACTTGTAAGCTTTTTAATATTTGGATAATTTTGGGGGCCTTACCTTCGGTCTGCTTGAGGACCGTTTCCAGGAATTTGGTAATCTTTGAGTCTTTGGACATGAGAATGGTTAGTCCATACTGCTGGACACTGTCGAAGGTCTCGCTGGGGTAGATACCACGCTGGAACAAGATGGAATTGATTCCATACTCTGCAATAAGAATTTAATTTTTTTTTTGTTAATTCGACGACAAAGAGACGCCATGGCGAATTTGCAGCTGTGTGCGAAATTTCGTAAGCTGGACTTACTCAGGTACTCGGCAATGATTTGCGAGGATCCCTTAAGTGTAATGCAGTTCTTTGTGGCTTGCGAGACAGACATTTTCGCTTTAATTTTAAATTATTCTGCTAGTTGTCACAATTTTTTCGGAATAGTTCGCGCCCAAACAATGCGTGGCAACTCCGACTGCTGGCAGTATTGCCGCTCGTGTATTAACCAGAGTTGTCGCTGGGTTGGTAAAGCTGAGTTGCTGCAATTTAACTAAACATGTCAAAGACTCCAAAATAAGTAATCCTCCAAAATAAGTTATTTTTTGTAATTACTCTGGCACATGGACTTTCCGAATGTTCGATAATAACGAGCATCGGTTTCAGTCGATATGCGGAACCAGTTCACTTATTTCGATGTAGCCACGAACAAATCAGAGTTGTCCCCGCGACGCCGCACAACTCAAGCAACCCTTTTTATATGTTTGTCGACCACCGCGCCACCTGCCGGCCGTTCAAAAGAGCCCATTTAAAATTTAAACGCCCGCCTCGTAGAGCAACAAATACAAGAATTTTTATTAATTTTATTAAACTAAAACTAAGCATGAGATCCAAATCCAAATGTATCCAAGCATTGCAATCAATCGTAGCCAATCCTGCGAGTCCGTCTCCAGCGCTTGGTGTCGAACGTTCCACGATTACTCCCAATAAAGCCAGTTCTGTACGTTGTGGCTGTTGAGAGATAAAATGACGACATCGTCAATTGTGAAAATTGGTCAGGCCGAGATTATGAAATCAAGGAGTGAGCGGCTACCACCGGGCTCGGTTCTCCAGAGCCTTTAGTTCGTGTCTTTGCGGGGAGAAGTTCTCAATTAAAATGGGGCAAAAGAATATGTAGCAACTAAATATGAAATAAAAAAAACCAACAGCACAAAAGGTTTATTTTGTGTAATTTTCAAATAGTTGTATGCATGTATTTTCTTTTCCGTGTGAGAAAAATAGTTTAAACAATTAATTGTGGCGCACTTAAAATGAAAAAAATTAAGGGCATTAAATTTGCAAATTCTTGTTTGCCATGTTGCTTTAAAAATAAATGTTAATAATCGTTATAAATTTATTTTACATGGTATTTTTGGTATAAATTTTTCATTATGAATTAAATTAAAAATTTCGACTTAACTGTTAATTTCAAAAATTCTCTCGCGCCCTCTACCCCTCTCACTGTCCCGCTATTCCTAGTTCTCCGCCCTACAAATCTGAGAAACTATTGTATAAAAATCTAAATTTTGGATTTCCTCCTCGCGACGAAGTTGCAAAAGGGATACAATAAAATAGTAATTCGAAATAAAGTACCGTTAAGAACTGCTTAGCGACAGAGTTTAAATTAAATAATACAACTAATTAAATACAAAATAAATTATGGTTACAAAAAAACACGTTAACTTAGTTGAAATGTACATAGCACTTAAGCTACATTAAACCAACTATTTACAAAGACATTATGTACTTAGGATCCGTTCTCTCCTCTCCTCTCCCTTCGATTTATTACAAAACTCTCGATTCTCTACGTCGTCTCTATGGTACAACAACAAAAGCGCAACGGTGCCAATGTCATCTCGCGTTACAACACGAACGAAATAATTAAAAATAAATTCAAGTTCAATATTTGCTTCTCTCATTTTGAAATATTCAAATGTCTGTCACCATGCACAGCCGCCAAAGGGAAAATCGCTATACAAAAATATTTATTAAAGAAACTTAAGGAAAAAAGTATTCAGGTGCTTTTCGGATCGGAATTGCGTTTCGTTTCGTTTTCGTATCGATTCGTTTGCAGTCATAAAATGTAAATTAATTTGTTTATAAACCTAAGCGAATAAATTATACGTTGAAGCAACAAAATTTTCAATTTTTTATATTACGAAAAAAATTACATTTGTCGGCGTTGGGGGTGTGCAGGGAATTTTGATTGCATTTTCGTATTCTCTTATTTTTCTCAAGTGAATTTCTACACAATTTAATATTCATTATTTAAGGTATGGTAAGGTATTTGGCCGTAGATTGCAACAAAATATCTGTGAAGAAATTAAATCATAAATAAAAATTAATCTTTTTCTCTCTTTTTTCAATTTGGTGGTTCTACCCCAACAATAAAGGAAAGGACACAAAAGCCCCGCACTACTACCGATCTAATGGGAGTTTCCATGCACAGAGTAACATTTCAAACAGAAAGCTGCTGGAATCTCTCTAATCATCTAAAAGTTTTAAAAGGCGCAAGTAGAGTAAACAATTACCAATTTAAGAAAAAAATGGGGAAACGCAAAATATTAGTCATGAAAATAACAACCACCAGGAGAAGAGAAAAATTAAGTGGGGTTGGATATTTGTTGTTTGATTGGTTTGATTTATCGGTGTTTCAGAGTTTGTCAAAATCTACAGCCAAAGTGTTAATAAAATTTCAGTAATGTGGTAACAAAACTAAAATAGATTACAGCTAAATTAATTGAAAACAAATTACATAATAATTGTTATTATAATTGTTTCGGTTTTTTAACATAATGAACATTAAAGTTTTTGTATTTTTATTCGCTTGGTTTGATTCGTTTCGATTCGATTTCGCAAACTACAACAAAATTCGATTGAAAACAAAACAAAATTCGAGAAAAATAGAAATTAATCGAATAATCGTACGCCGCGAAACTGCTGAGGCTAGGAACTTTCACTATCGAGAAGGTTTGGACTGCGTACGATTTGACTGATGTACCGTTAAGTCGGCTGTGAGGGGACTGTACTTTGACGACCGTTAGGTGTTGCGAGCACTTGGACAGTTGCGATTGTTACAAGGAATATCATCTAACTTAAGAGAGCCTCTGTTTCTTATGCGTAGGTTCTACGTTGTATGTTGTATGTTTATGTTTAATGTTGTAGGTTGTATGTTTTATGTTGCAGTAAAATGTAATCCATGAGTTTAGGCTGCGCCAATTTGATGTGCATTCGACAAGTTATTCATTCAGTTTTTGGTAGGTACTATCTGAGTCTGAGTCTGTGTCTGTTTTGAGTTTGTGTTCCTTTCGGTGTGAGTTTTGCTTAATTTTGTTTTGTTTTTAACATTTAATTTTTGTTTTGTTTTTGTATTTTTTTTCTCTTTTTTTTTTTGAAGTTAAATTAAAATCTTACATAAAAAAAACTAATTAAAATAAACCTTCTATAGCACCCTTTGTTTGTATTCGCATAACAATAATTTCTATAATTTTCGTTCATCTTTTTCTAATTTTAAAGTACGTAAATTTGAGGAAATTAAATAGAAACAAAAACGAGAAAATCGTCTTCTTTTGTTAGTAATTCTTTTTAAGACTTTGCTTTGTTGCTTTTTGGAATGTGTTTTCAATAAAACCTTAAAGTTGTCGGCTTCAAAAAGAGTCTGGGATTGGGACAGGATGGGACAGGAAACTGGCTGGTTCGGTTTTTTGTATTTGTACTGCAAGTGTGTGTGTGTGTGTGTGTGGGATGAATTAAGTTTATTTTCTATATTTGGTTTATTTCACAATCCAGCGATATTTGTTGTTGTTGTTGTGGTTTGCCGTTTTGGGATGCGGGATATCGGGAAGTCTGTGGTTTTGATTGGATGGGATGGGATCAGTTTCGAAAATTCATTCGGTCATTCGCTTTTCGGTCGATCTAAAACAATCGATGCTATAGAAGTGCCTATTTTAGCAGTAAAAACCTCCAAGAAACTTGTGACTGCCACATTCGGAACTATTGTTGTACCTACTGTCTGGCACGTTGTTCGTTTTGCTCTCGCAACGTTCGCCGTCGAATCCTTCCGGGCAACTGAAAGCACAGAAAATCATCGGTTAAGTTCAAACTTCCATAATTGATGGCAATGAAATTGCGTTGCGGTTCGAAATCCTCCCCCTCCCCCTCGCCAAGGAACAAATAAACAGAGACACCCGAAATTTATACTCTTGTATGCACATTTTTTCGGTAAAATTCATGACAGTGGCGCTCCAGGGAAACGCTTTTCCAGCTGCCTCGCCAGCCCTCCGAAGAGCGGTCCGTGCCCCGCCAAGCGTTGCTGGCTTCTTGCCGACCCCTCGATCGGTTTACTTATATCCATTGTACACACAACAAAATCAATTGGAGATATTGTATAAAACGAGGCGCTGACAGACATAATTCACGTTGCACACACGCACATCAGCCGCACGCTGGCTGTGAGTGTGTGCGAGGGACCGCGGGGCATTTGGAGTTTTATCCCCGAGCCATTTGAGGCCTCGGGTTCAAAGTTGTCATCTGCGGGCGTCTGCGTGTAATGCGATGCCAAAATATAACAATTTTATGCATTTTCCAAGAGCGCCAGAGAGCGAGAGCGAGACAGCCAGAGAGACGGAAAACCCGTCCCCTTATCAGCTGTCCGGACGCGCACTCGAACCACTTGAGTTGTCAATTCCTTTCTATTTTCGGGCGTTGTCAGTCAACGGCTCGGATCTAGAGATG
>JBAMCP010000906.1:13894-30401 GCA_037075105.1 Lissocephala sabroskyi
GCGCACTCGAACCACTTGAGTTGTCAATTCCTTTCTATTTTCGGGCGTTGTCAGTCAACGGCTCGGATCTAGAGATGTGACCGTGACACGAGCTGGACTTGAAGTCACAACTAGAGATCGAAATAATACTGCAGGCAAAGCTGGAAACAGCTCTAAATCTTAAGGTGGAACTAAGTCAAAGAGAGCCAGAAATGCAGCCCAAGATCGATCCTAAAATACCTCAAGGTCTGGGGCTAGAGAGAGGGCAAGCTAAAGCTTCAAATAGATTTAGATTTGAAGCAAGTTATAGATCAAAATAGAGTCAGAAAGAGCTCAGGCTAGAGGCAGAAATGCAGCTTCTAAAATACCTTAAGATCTCGGAGAGAGAGAGAGGGAGGACTAAAGCTTCAAATAGATTGAGATTTAAAGCAAGTTCGAGATCAAAATGGGGTTAGAAAGAACTCAAATCTGAGGCAGAAATGAAGTTCCTAAAATACCTCAAGATCTTACAGAGAGAGAAGAGGAACTAAAGCTTCAAATAGAAGGAGATTTAAAGCAAGTTGTAGACCAACATTGGGTTAGAAAGATCTAGATATCTGGTTAAAAGAGTTATAATGTTTCTTAAGGCATTTCGAAGGCCTCAGAAGGGGCGAGAGAAAGGGATAACGAGGCTGTGATATATAAAAAGGGACAGAGAAGTCTTCCCCTTATCAGTTCCTTTCCGAAAGGCGCACTAAACCCCCTTGAGTTGACGATTCCTTTCGATTTTTTGAGGCAGCCAGCCAGTCGACGGCTTTCAGCTACGGAAGCGATCGACTTACCTGCAGTATAGCTGATTGAGCTCCTTGATGATGTAGCATGTGCCGCCGTTGAGACAGAAGGCCATATCGCAGGGCAGACCCACATTCGTGGGCCTCGGGGTGTCTGGAACTGAAAGAGAGAAAATAAGAAATCAATTATAAGATTTATGAAATTGGCCAAGAATCGGACAGAATATATAGAATAGAGCGGGGCGGGGCTGCGGTCCACCTTCAAATGCGATCATAAATTCGAAAAGAATTGGAGCAAGCGACAGGCAGCTTGTCAGCTGTCACTTGGCTGCCAACGCCACCGATGTCGGCGGGACATATAGCGTATATAGCCGGAGGGTTGGCTGGGCGAACACTCACCTGGATAGGCGTCGATGGCTATGCGCCGCCGGACGGGCTTCTGGTTGACTTTGTTCTTGGCGCGACACTCGTAGATGCCCACATCGGAGCTATTGAAGGATCTCACCACGACCTCGGATCGTTTTCTAAAGGAAAGAATAATTAATCAACTTGATTATAAATATATTTAAGGACTCACTTGTAGTGTTTAAATTCGTACAAGTCGCGCTTGCGGTTGATCGATTTGTTGTCCTTGAACCAGGTTACTTTGGGCGGCGGCCGGCCCTCGACCTTGCAGGTGATGTGGAGGGTCTTGCCGATTTCCATGGTCCGATTGTTGGTCGTCAGTGAGGTGATCGAGGCAAGCTGTGCTGTAAAAAGCCAAAGAGCACACAAAACCTCAGTCATTAAATGATTCACAGCGCAGACTTTCAAGGATCCGCCACCCGGCAGAAAATCAGCAACAAAATTGCTCTGAAACAATTGACAATTCGCCGAATTCACCGCATGACTCACCAATGCCGATCAATTGGCATTGAATTCTATAAAAATAGACGAACCCGCCCACCAAATCTGCACTGCTCTAGCCAGCATATCACGTGTCTGTCTGTCTGCTGATAACTCAGCCGGCCGATTTGTCATGTGGCTGGCGATGGGTTTATATAATTTTCGGTGATCCCGAGGATTGAAAGCTGGCGAGTTTTCCAAGTCCCTTTGGCGTGCTGACGCGCAGTCTGCGAATTTGATTTAATGCCGGGCGACCGGTAATTTATGCGGATTTCGCGTGGCCCGAAAAAGAATTCCCGCCTGGTTGCCAACAAAAATCCCAGGCAAATAAAGGCGAATTTATTTGCTCAAAATGTTGCATATTAAATATAAAAATTATTGTTTATATTTCCATGTGTGTTTGTGGCCGCCCTCGCCGGCTTTTCTCACGCTCTCGAATCGTTTGCCTTTTTCTTTTTTTTTTTCTCTGCGCGGCTCGAAGAATGCGATTAAGAATCAAACACAAAACGAGCGGCAGCCGTCAACACAAACCAGTTGACAATTCTTGCTGCCCGATTTTGATTGATTTACAAAAGAATTACAACAAAAAATTGGGGGGAGAGGGGCTGCCGGCGGCCTGCGTTGAATGTGTTCAGTAATTTTGATAATTCTTTTGGCATTTCGTTTATTATGACTTAATTATGCGCTTGTGGGGCCAACAAAAAGTAAGCTCATTTTGGCCATGTCATTTGGGCCATTAGAAATCTGCTCGCATTCAAATTGATGAGGCAATAAAAACGATGATTTTTTTCCTTCAATTTCGGGCGCGCTTTCAGGGTGACTAAACTTTGCCAAAACACGTCGAGGGTGGGCAGAAAATTCGCAGGAATTTCAGTTTAGAATCTTAAATGTTTATGGCGAAAAAAACGAATTTTATTTTCCGCATTGGAAAATCATTTTGTGACCACTTGAAAAATATCACTTAATTTTTCAAGACGACTTGGATTTCAGTTTTTTTTAAGATCTTTTGGAAGAGACAAACACATAAAAAACTAAAGAATCTAGCAATTCAAGATTTGAATTGATTTGAAAAAGATTGAAGATCGATTTTTGGAATAGATCAAATAAATTCTTTAAGTTTTTTAGAAAGAAAAGAAAGAAAGAAAAGAAAATAATATAGAGATTTTTTTAAGATGTTTGGACTTTGAAAAGAACTGCAATTTTTAATTTTAAAAAATATTGAAGAACATTTTTGGTATAGAATAAATAAATTCCTTAAGTTCTTCAGAAAATCGGAAGACAATTTCTAATGATTTTTGGTTCATTTTTGTCCACGAAATTTGATACATTTTTGGGTCGGGGGGCGGCAGTTTCCTTTTTGGCCAGCATAAAATTTTTCTATATTTCTCGTCACATTTTCTGTGTCGGGAGGTTGGGCGGGGTCAGTTAAATTGGCGCCAAAGACCACAAACAGCAAAGCCAAAAGACAACAACAACACCAGCGAACCCAACCAGACCCACGTCAGAGCGGTGAGGCTGCCGTCGCGACTCACTTCCGGAAAAGTCTGGGCGCCCAACAACAACGGCCACGAAGGCAATGGGGGAAAACCAAAAGGAAGCAACCAGCCCCAGAAAATTGTCGTCGTTGTTGTTGCTGCTGCTGATGATGTCGCCTGCTTTGTTGGTTGGTCGTCGTCGTCGACGATTTCAGCAGACAGGCGCTGCGACCGGTGCCGCATTAAAATAGCTTTTCATATTTCAATATTCCCTCCCCACACACACACACACACACAGAGATGATGTGCGTGTGCGTGTGAGTTCTTTTTGCATTTAATTTTCTTGTCTGTTTGTTGCCTTTTGCTGACGCGTTTTCCTCGCCGAGCGTGACGCCTCAATGATTCATGCAAATCCATCAAAAAGCCGCCAAACGGCAGCCGAGATAAACGCCAAAGGCCGCCCGGGCGCGGGGGCTGCAGCGGCGCCAGCATGTGGTTTTGCCATGGAGCATTGCCAGTTGCCCCCCCGCGCCAGCCCCTCGGCTGGGCCGCCGCGCCGTCACCGTGATGGTGTCATAATTTAATCAATTTGATGGTTGACAAGTGACTGCCAGTCGATGGCCAATGCACTTTGATTATCTCATTTATAAGCAGACGTATATACGTTTTTATCTCAGGGGGGCGGGGGGTCGCCTTTTCGGCTTAAATGAAAAGTGCAATTCGCTGTGAAATCTTTGGGCAGCAGCAAGAAAGTCTGATGATTTTATTTTGGCTCCCTCGCTGGCTCTCTGGGGTGACCCACATTTTGCCTTTCACATGCTCGCCTAGACGCCTATATATATATCAGTATATCTGTAGAATCGGTCGGCTATATATGTTTGCACTTCCACACACTTTTCCAAACGAAAGCAGGCGGCGCAGTCGAAAATTTTCCTGGCCACACTTTGCTTTCGGTTTTATTTACGATACGAAAATGTCGCGTGGCGGTGCTCAGGGGAAAGGGAGGAGGCTGTGGGGCTGAATGGGTTGTTGGTTTCGAATGGTTCATAATTTTTGATTCATTTTTATTGGCCGATTGGCCGGCCGTTGTGTCACAAAAATGAAAAATCCCCCTGCCGAATTTTCTTTAAAAGAATTTTTTCTATCGCGCTGAAGATTTACGATTTCATGGAAGACGCAAACACGCATCGGCCTGAGATTTATGGATGTTTTATGATTTAAATCAAATGCGTCAGTTCTGTCCAAACTTCCATTAAAATGAGAATTACGTATACGCCGCATGGAGCAATGAAATTCCGCTGACACTTTCAAGCTAAATTGTCAAATTGCTTCTGATTTGTTTGTTTGTTTGCCCAGCCCAAATTGTTCTTCGGCTTCTGTTTTTCTTGTCATGCCACAGTGCGCCGGCAATTATTGTAATTTGGCTCACCTGAAAGACAAAATCCACGCAAAACAAAGCACAAATCTTTAAGCAAACAACAACAATGACAAACCAGTCGAAATTCGCAGGCAAACGACCGCGAGTCCGTGCGTCTCCGGGGAGATGGATGGCCGGCACGTGTGGCCCCCCCCAGGATAGGAAAATGGGCGACGTCGGGAAAACTAATAAAATTTTCAACGCACGAAAAACGCGAAAAATTTGAAAACAACAACTCTCGTCGCGTTGTCGCCACCAGTGACGAGTTTCCCATATTTGTTTGTCCGCCCGACTGTTTTGTTTATTTGTCTGCGGCTGTGTGCGTGCGAAAACGTTGCGTATACGCAACGCGATTTCCTTTGAAGCGGCTGAAATCGCGCGAAGTCACACAAACTGACAACTCAAGCAAGCAAGCAGAAAACAACAACAAACTTGGCCGCAAATGACATGAAACGGGGGAAAAACAAGCCCAATAAAAGAAAACTTCTTGGCGTCAAAAACGACAGGAACAACAGAAAAACAAAAACAACAACTAACCCAAAAAAATAAGAGCCAGGAAAGTTTTGGGGCGAAATTTGTGCATCGCTCACTTTGAACTTCTCCTCGATTTCCTCAAACCCCAGAGAAGATGTGCGTTTTTCTTTCTTTCTTTTCACTTGCCTTCCCTTTTAATTAAGTCAAGTGAAGTGCTGTTGGCAAGTCGGACATCTGACGGATCCGCCAGATCGCTGCCAAAAACCCCCAACGCACCAGACAGTTTGGTAATCGCGTAAATGCCACGCAGGCGATTCCGAGCGTCTTTTTCTAGCGATTTATCGCACGATATTGTTGCAATGCAATCGCCCATATGACCCCTCAAAATCCACCAACCCAGCCGATCAAAAGGTTTGATAATTGGCAGGGAACTTAAACCCGCGCGGTTACCATGCGGTTTCTAAGCGGTTTCTGCGCGTTTTCCACGCGTTTTTGTGTTTTACACCTTTAAAGAGATATTCTTGGTTTCTATATTTGGCCTAATCCTCTTTTTATCTGTCTGGCGAGAACCTGCAGTCGTCCATCCAACCAGCTGTTCCCCAAAAATCCCATTTCAAATAACTAAATTGCCCGTCGCTGCGGAACTCGAAAATCTTTCACCCACACAAACGTGAGTGTGTGGCGGGTATTTTCGTTTGGGTTGCGGTTTTCTGTCGGTCTCTCTTATCGCCGCCCGAGTTTTTCTCACGTTCCACGGAAGCAAATGCGCCTCAAATGCTGACTAATTCGCGTGCCACCCACGAGCGGTGGCTCGACCGCCACTTCTATTTTTTGTTTCTTTTTCTTTGCCCGCTGCAGGTGGCTTATCATCCCTCGATTATCTCTCAATTATCAGCAGCAGCGGCGATGCGCTGACCGTGGCCATGGGCCGCTGATAAGCGAGGAAAGAAATTTGAAATCACTGGAGTCTTCACTCCGGTCACCTGCAGCCACCACGTCATCGGTTCGAATGCCAATTGCAGAGCATAAAATGCGAGTGACTCATTTGGAGCAACTTGACGGCAACATAAGAAATAATTATTCATTTTCAGCATTCACGACACCCACGAACCGATTGGAACCGGAATGCTGTGACGTCAGGAGCGAGTGCCTTCCAGTCAGCCAGTCTAATTTACTGTTGTTTGGGGGCCGATAAGCGCTGAGAAGAACTATAAAAATTTCCATGATGCAGGCCGAAAGATTCTCCGGGGGCCGTGTGACGTTTTGGGCTTCGCCACCCACCGAGTGGCCGGTGAAGAGCGCCGCCCATTTTTACTGGTGTGATTGTTTTTCTTGTTAAAAGCAGCGAACGACCACCAACGACAGGAATGACAGAAAGTTATGCTAATATTTGTTGTGATTCTATGTAAATTTATATTTTTCATCCGTTTAGCGCTCAGCCACAAAATACCAAGCCCCTGGGCCGTGACGTGGGCCGGGGGTTGGCGGGGGCGTGTGAATGAAAACAATGCGGCAATGATAAGAGAACGCGACTCATCAACAGACTGAAGGGCGGCGGCAATGAATCCGTGTGAAAATAAAAATCAAGCGGCAGAGGGGGCGGAAAAGAGGCTTCTATAATTGGGCGGGCCAAGGTCGCGGGGAGTCGAGTTGAGTCGTCTGGCCGTCTGATTAATGAAAATGAAAAGCTCTGCAAGATCAGTGCCATTGCCAGGCAGCCAACTCCTGTCATTGTTGTTGTTGCTGCTGCACAAAACGCTTGATTGCTGATAGTCATCAGCAGCAACGGCGACGGCGACGGCCAGCAGACCCCAAAGGAGCGACGCTGCTGACGATGGAGACGACAACATTCCCAATTGTTTGGCAATGACAAAGCGCACCTCCCAGTCAGTTGGCTGGCTGGCTGCTTGGCCGGCACGAATTGCCAAGGAGGAGCAGCGAACAAACCATAATTAAGTTGCACTCTCAAGCGGCACCGGGGCACCACCGCCAGTCGCCTTAGTCGTTCACTAAGTCAGTGAGTCAGGATGCGAGTGGGGGCCGCCTGGCTGGCTTCTGATGATCTTAATTCTTTTTAAATCGATCAATTTTTCTGACGACATTATTTTTGTAGGCCCAGCCCTCCTCGCCACACTCGCTTACGTGGGTGAGCAACAAGTGCGCTTTGTTGGGCCCTGCGCATGACTAAGCGATTGGCAGTGGCCCTGGGACTGTCATTGTGACGGCGACGGCGACGGCAGGCTATCTGGTGGGGCAGATCAAGAGCGCTCCCTTTTCTTTCAAGGGCTAAAAATAGTCGGCCAGCTAGGCGAGGAGCGTCTGGGGTCAGAAATTCAACTAACTTTTATAATGAGTCGGCCTTCAGTCGGCGGCCGGACGGGTTCTAATCTAGCGCCAAATCTGAGCGAGAGAGAGATGCGCGGCCAAAGCCAAACTTAACCCAATTTCGCGCGAAATGCCGCAAATGGAAAATGAGCGCGGCAGAAATCGCGCGCGGTAAAAGTCGCTTGCTAACCCGGACCAAGCGGGATTTGCCCGGCTGACAGTAGCGCTGAGCCTGACTGACACTTGTCAGCGCTGCTAAACTTATGACAACGAGGCACGTAGTGCGCGTGTCCTTTTGGGACAGACGCATGGCGTTGCTGATCTATCAGTGTGGGAAAAAATAAGCAGAGGGGGGAAAATTAGGTCGCCCGCTCCCACGGCAGCAATCAATGCAAAGGTCATTCAATTAGTTAAATGAGCGGCTACCTGGCAAGCAATTTGGAGTGACCTTCGCGAAAAGCCAACCCGTTGGCCGGGCCAAGAAGTTGGACGCCAGCTGCGATCGGCCAGCCACCCACCCAACATTGCGGGCAACACCTGCAAAATTTGCCGCTTGTTCGCTGATTTAACACAAATGATACGGAAGTCGGTTGGTTGGGCTGTCGATTGGTCCGGCTGCTGGAATGAGTAAAATTCTCACGCTTGGCCATTTTGGCAGGCTGGCGGATTAGCCGGCGATTACATGAAACGCGCCTACACACAAAGCCAGAGGGACGACAGGGCCACGGGAATGGCAACAACCAACTCCATTGAAGGCGACCAACGCTGTGCGCATAAATCAGCTGAGCGGCGGCGGCGGCGGCGACTCCAACTGGAACAACAGAGCGGCTCGTCGAAGGAGAAAGGGGAAAGCTGAGTCGGCGGTGGTGGCTGCTGACTTTTTGAAGTTGTACGAATGCCAAAAGCGGCTTAAATGTCCAAAGTGGGCTACGGCGACGGCGACGGCAGTGTAGCTGCTTTTGGGCCAGGCTGGTTCAGTGGCAACTGCAGGAAAATCTTGTGAAAATTTTTGTGCCACATTGCCACCCTCAGCACGAGGCTTGTGGTCAGCGCAGAGATCTAGCACAGCGAGCACAAAATTAATCATACGCCCCATTAAACAAAAGCGCCAAGTGAAAGACCAGATGACGCAATTCTCATCCAGTCGCCTCTGCATGGCAAATGCGCGTTGGTCCCACTCATCCGCATTTCTGGGAAGCCATTTTAAAGCCTTCATATATATTTTATACCCTTTACCCCTGCACCGGCAGGGTAATGGTAATGCGTTGGTTTTATCCTCGTGATTCTGGGAAGGCAGTCTCATTTATTTTGGTCTATATCGAAAGATTTCAGTGGGTGCATTTGACGTCTGCATTTTATTGCATTCCTTAACACCTCTTTATAACATTTGCCTCACCAAAGGGTCAGGGGTATACACGACTTTTAAATGGACCTCGTGATTCTGGGAAGGCTGTCTAAAGCTTATTTATTTTGATCTACAGATCGACATATTTCAGTGGATGGATTTGACGTCCGCAGTTTACTGCATTCCTCAATGCCTCTTTATACCCTTTGCCTCACAAAGGGTGAGGGGTATAAACGACTATCCTCGTGATTCTGGGAAAGCAGTATCATTTATTTTGATCTATATCGACAGATTTCAGTGGGTGCATTTGACGTCTGCATTCCTCAATGCCTCTTTATACCCTTTGCCTCACCAAAGGGTGAGGGGTATAAACGATTATCCTCGTGATTCTGGGAAGGCCGGGGGTGGATTTGACGTCTGCATTTTACTGCATTCCTTAACACCTCTTTATACCCTTTTCACCAAAGGGTAAGGGGTATACCCGACTTTTGGGCAAAAGAAAGCTTCCCAGCAATATGAAAAGAATTGGAAAGGGTATGTTGAATTCGGTGTTCTGCAGCTGGCATTCTTTTCATTGTTTATGGGCCTATAGGAAAATTTGCCTATTTACCAAAAACTTGCAGTCATGTGCTGGAGGCGATGCGGAGAAGGGCGGATGACCTTCGCATTTCCCAAAAGAGACTGCAAATTTGTGAAATGCCTGAATTGATTCATGGGCCAATTATAATTAACGATGTGTTGAAAATACTCGCATCCTCTGAGGCACCACAAAGCAAATTTACAATCTGGTAAAGCAAATTAGAGTCCCCCCCGCCCCGCCGAAAAAACAAACCAAACGACACACCAAAATCGGTTCTGGATGAGCAGACAGCCGCCCAAAGGTTTGGCCAGCCGACGACCGCACCCCAGGCAACTGCTCTTTTCAGAACTCACGAATTTCCCAATTCAATCATTCGATTGGTTTGTCAGTCCGCCGCTTCCTTTCCCCCTCATTAAGCCCATCACCGAAAATTGTGTTGCGAAAAAGCGTTTCATCAGGGGAAATCTACCAGCCGCCATAAAAAGAAACAACAAATAAATTAAAGCGAAATAAACTAGAGATTGCCACATATTCGCCCCGAAGGGTCGCTGATTTGCCGTCCACAGCGGCGACTGTTTATTAATTCGAAATTAAGTAGCCAAGGGGCAGGCTTGGGGCTTCTTGATGTTTACACGTCCTTCGGCCGCCGTCGCTCGGCCACACGCACGGCCGTGCCCCCGGCATCGGTGGTGCCACCGCCCAGCAGCTTTCGCTTTCATCTTTTTTCGGAACATAATTAGGTGGATCGAACGGCTGATCGGCCTGGCCGAGATGAAAATCAAAATACCAATGAAATGTTTACATATTTTTCCGTTCGTTTTTAATGATGGCGGCCAGACGCGGCCACACGCTCCTCTCTGCAGAAGCAGACGCCGTGCCACCGATGCTCGTGGCACCCACGAAAAAAAACACAGCTGTCGATCTGCGCCCGCCCACGCCCAAGGCCCCTCCGCTCGGTCGCGCTCAGGGGGCAGCGGCGGGGGCGTCTATAATTAATTGTAATTGTCGTTGAAAGATTAATTTGGTTGCGCTTCAATGGCGCTTCATTGTCGGGAGTAGCGGCCGCCTGGGCGCGGGGGCAGGCCGGGCAATTTCATGTACTCGTCCCGCGGCGAGTTTTGGATCAGTCTGTTCTATTGTCGGGGGCATGTGTATGTGTCTCGACTGGGCCCATAAATTTATATTTTATGCTGGCAATGCCTGCGTCGATCAAGTGGTTGCCCCGGGGCGGCGCGTCATCTTCAAAGGGGAAGCCCAGGGGTCGGCCAATCCTTTCGATTTCATATTCAAGGCATTTCACCACCACACTCACCACTCAGAAAGCAAGCATATAAATTAATTATAAATAAACCCAACCCGGGGAGGCGGTCGGCCGGCGGCTGCTGTGGGTGTGAATCAAATCAAATTAAGTTGTTTGCCGGTCGAGCGCGGCAGGCAGCAGGCAGCAAACATTTCCGATCAGATCAAAGTCACAGCTTGACAATTTCTGGGAAAACAAGAAGCCCAGAGCCGAAACTGTTAATTGTTTTCATATCAGTTTGATAATAGAACCGCTGAGGGGCCTGGGGAAAGTCCCCTAGTCAACGCCTCGGGAAAGTTCTCTCTCTCGCCAATCTCCCAGGCTCATTAACTCAATTGCTGTGCCAAAGACAGAACCATAAAAAAACCGAATGATTCACAGCCGCCCAATTCACTGGAAATCAAACCATAACTGATATTTGCAGTGACTCAACGAACTCGAAAGAAATCTATCCGAAGGTCACAACAAGCTAAAGAAAAGGAAGTTCTATCGCAAGGAAAACTCTATTTCCCAGCTGGCATCAGTACTTTTCCGAGCACCTCTACAGATCATTAAAAACCATGCGAACATAAATAGTCGAAAATAAACCGCGAGAGTGGAAGACTGCCATGGATGTTTGGGCTGTTGGAAGGGTTTTTGCGTAATCGTCTGGCTGATTGTCTGGGTGATGGCGGCGGTAATACTCCTGCCCACCCTCCTGCATCCCCCATTGTGTCTGCCTGGGCTGTCGACAGCCCTTTGATCTGCTCAATGCCGCGCACATTTTGGCCAACAGCGTGGCGCCATACGAGGCTGGCTGGCTGTTCCCCTTGTTCGTGCTGTGCTGCTTCAAAACTCTAATTAGGCATATTTAATATAGAATCAGAGAGCGAGGCAAAACAATGGCCGGAGGAGCGTCTGACAGATCAGCTCAGTCAGCCAAGGAAGCGGCTTGTCGGCTGCTCGGCTCCCCTCGCTGTGGCGCGGGCCTGTCAACGGTGTCGGCCATGTAAAAGTTGTTGTTTAAAAATAAATTGCACATAAATTTATGAAACATGAAAGATTTCAAATAAATATTTCGTCATTCCGCGCGCCATCGTCACCCCAATGAGGAAACGGGGGGCCCCTCCGTCCGTCTGTCAATTCCTGAACGGCCTCGAATGAAAAGCCGCTGAGTGTTTTGGCCATTTAATTAGTTTGCAGCAGGAAGTGTAATTCATCGAATTGAAACATTTTGGTAGACCGACCGGCTAATTGCCAATGACATACAACTAAATAAAACAATAAAAATAATGCCAACAAATTCAAAAGCCGATTACCAACAACCAGTCCAACCAACCAACCAACCGACGACGGCGACGAGTTCCTCGAGTGCGTGAACCAGTTGCCCGAAGAAGTCGAAGCGACTCGATAAAATTGGCGCGCCAACTCGGCCGGTAATCATGATCATTAGCCACGGCCATTTTTGGATAAATAGTGCAACCCTCTTTGCATAATAATGAAGCCGGTTGCCCGCGCATTTGGTGAAAAGCTCGCAGCCGCTAAATAAAGATGCCTCGGGTCCAGAGCTGCTCGGTCTATCCGGCTGGCCAGGCGTTGTTGTTTTTCGAAATCGGATTACGCATACGCCGCATTGGCCGACTGCCGACGTCACAGCGTCACGGCTTTCACTCATCGAATCGGCGAGGGTGGTTGGCCCGACGATAACGCAAAATCAAACAGCCTTATCAACGGGGTTCCCCGTGTTCCCCTTACGCATTTGCAGGCCGAACACGTTTACTTCCCCCAGACATTGTCATCATCGTGGTTATTACGGGCACTTTTAGATTTTACGGGGCGCCAAAAGCGTTGGCATCATTAAAATGTACAGAGCGGAATAGACAAGCGACGGCACCAATACCAGCGAATGGGGGGAAAAAACTTAGAGCAATTTTCTAAATCTATTTTATAAGCAGCGTGGGAATCCGTCGCCATTGTCGGCGGGGCTGGGGAACAGCCGAGAGCCGTAGAAAATGCCAAAAATTACACACTCGCAGTGCCCGGCAAACGAAATCTTATCGAGCGCATTATAAACGCATTAATGGAGAAATTATTAGACATTTTCTTACCGAATCACAGATGACATAAGACCGAGCAAACGACAGAACCAAAAGAGAAACAAAGAGCGGGTAATCGGGGTTCTCTCGAAAGGAAACTTACACAATCTTCTAAAGAGGGAAAGATCGACAAACCGGACTTTGAAGAGGGTTTTAAGGGATCATAATAGAAGAGAGAGAACCAGGAAAAGATAGAAAGATTTTTTGACATCCTTTCCAACTCAGTTTTGGGCTCAGTTTCTTTGGTCTACCCAGCGAAAGTGAAAGATCTTGAAGTGCTTGTGGGGCAAGACGAGCAAAAATTGATAAGTGGAACTCGTGATTTCCTCGCCGGCCTGTTGACAAAATGCCAAGAAAAAAGAATTGGCAGACCGAGCAAAAAATAAAAAAGAAACAACTAAAGGAAGAAAAGAAAAACTTCAAGTAAACAGTTTTCCACGTTGCTTATACGCACCGAGGGCCGCGCATTGTCGGTGTGTTTGCTTTCGGGGGCCATAAACGTAGGCAAAGAGCTGGACGACGACGATCTGCTGGCTTGAAGTCACGAGTGTTAACAACAGAAAGTTAATCAGTTTGAGGCACGAACGGAATTCCAAGAACCGAGGCGAGCAGCGCCGAGCCGAACGACGTATGAGTAATAAAACTAAAGTGCAAATTGATCAAACTAATGGCCAGTGAACCTGTGACAACAGCGGCAGCAACATCATCAACGCCGAGGCCCAGAGGCCCGCTGGAAAGCCGCATGCAAATTGAATTGATACTGCCAAGAAGACGGCGGCGGCGGTGGCATGCGGCCGGCAGCAGCCGCAAGTGAGTCGCTGGCCCGCTGCATGCCTCAAATTATAGCATAAATAGCTCAGCGAACAGGTGCCCACTGAAGAGACAGTCCCGTCGTCTCGTCCACTCAACTCAAGTCCACGATCGTGGCCCGGTCGCTTGTCGGTCCGGTCAGTTCCAAACACGTGCCCGGCGGCGATTGCCGTTGCTTTACTCGCTGCTGCGGCTGCTGCTGTGGCTAAATAATTACGTAATAAGTGGTTGGCAGTCAGCTCCTCAGAAAGAAGAGCCTGCCTGCCTGGCTGCCTGTCAGCCTGGATGTTCTCTGGCTGGTGCGGCTTCTTTTTGGGGTATGCAAGGAATGCCGCCGCCAAGCAACGACCATGTGAGAAAACGGGGGCCAGCTTGAGGCAGAGAAGGTGTAATTTTCGACCAGAAGTGAAATGTGGCCCCAGCAACATGTTGCCAGGCGAACGAGTCTAATGCCCGGCCTGGCAACATGTTGCTAACTTGCCGATCGACCGGCCGGCCGGCTGGCTGGCCACCGCCGCCCTGCGGACAATCAATAATCGCATTGATAAAGATCGTTAAACGAAATGTTTTTATTTCTGCCACGATGAATGCTGGCCAATGCGATTGCTCTGGCCGCCAGTTGAATGAGTTATGAGCCTCGGACAGCCGCTGTTGTTGCTGTTGTTGCTGCTGTCGTCCAGCTGCGCGTTCGCACGCCACACATGTGCATGGGCAGGCTGGCTGCCCCGGCCACCCGCTTTCACTCGATGCGCTGTTCTGTCCGTCCGTTTACCCGTCTGTCTGTCTTTTGGCGCGCTGTGCGGTAAATTCGCTTTATGGCTCCCGACTACTCTATGCTAATTACGTCATGGGGACGACGACGGCGACGACGACGACGGCCACGTCGATGGTGGCGGTGGCAGCAGCGAAGCGCCCTCTCCGCCCCGGCGGGGACCACTGCTAACTAATTTTGCATTGTGGGAACCAAAAACTGGAAATCCAAGACACCAACCAGGCGACTTCAATTTTTTCCACATCTTTTGCTCTCCTCAGGTAGCCCGCCCGGTTGCTCGCGCTTGCGCTCGCGCCCTCGCCGGTGGCTGGCTGCATTTTCCTACACACTTGGCTACGCTGCTGCAACTGCAGCAAGTTGCAATAAAACCAACAACAGCAGCAGCAACAGAGAAAAATGAACGAAAAAAAGGCACAAAAATGGACTCTGCGGTGGCGACGACGTCACCAGCAACAACAACGGCGGCGGTGACTTCTACGACCATTTTAACTGGCCGTGTTGCTGTTGTTGTTGGTGGTGGCTTTTTATGCTTTATGCGGTCGAACGGTCGGTCAAGCATGTGGCGGCCAGTGGAGTTGCCTAGGCAGTCCCCTCGGCTCTTTTGTTGCTGTTGTCGTCATCAGTGTCGTTTGTTGTTGCTGTTGGTGGTGCAGCAGCAGCAGCAAAAACAGTTGCCATTTGTTGTCGCTGTTACTATTTCTATTTGTTAGTGGGCCTGTTAATTGTTGTTGTTGTTGGCGGGCATGCCACACACACAGAATTGTGTGCCGCTTGTGGCAAGTTGGCAATCATTTGTGTTGTGTGAAAATATTTGGAATCTAAGTCAAACGGCAACAGCTGCTGGTGGGAGTAAGAATTGTTCATCAATCGCCTCATAAATCTAACAAATTTACTCCGCCAAACAGCAGCAGCAACAACGGCAGCGCGTCCAAAAAAATGCGAATTAAATGCAGAAATTACGTTTAGACACATTTAAATACCATTTAAATAGCTATTGGCGCACAAGGTGAAGTCGCGCCGAGCAGCAGCCGCTGGTTTAATGGAGAGTTGAAAAAGTGGCGCGGGGTGCACAGAAGTCAGGCCTAAATGATGGCCGGGGCCGGGGCGGGGGCACAAAACTGCAAATTTGTTGCCAGCGGCGACGAATAAAATGCCGCACAAAAATGCTGCTAAAAATGCAACTCGCGGTCGCTTAAATGAGTGTAAGTGTGTGTGTGTGTGTGCGTGCGCAAACAAAGCATGGGAACCAAAAAGCCAAACACGCGCATGGCGACAGGCAACTCCGACGGCGGCTGCAACTGCGCACTGAAAATGACCAACGGGCCACCGCAGACGGTCCAACGCCAGCAGCCGCCGCCGCCGCCGCTGCTGCCGTCAGCGGTGCGCGCGTTTTTTAGCACACGGTCAGATCGCCGGCCGGCTGGGTGGACGGCGGCGATCGGCCAACATGATTGGGCACAATTTGCCATCCAGCATCAGCAACAAGACGGCTAATAAATATTTTGAATCATTTTTCGAAATCCAAAATCTTGCCAGCCGCCGTCGAGGGCGAGAGTGTTTGGCAATGCAAATCGCCAGCGTCATGGAAACCCGGAATTTCCGCCCTGGAAAATCCCGCACACCCACACACACGCTCACACCTCCCTGCAAATTCGATTCAAGTTAAAAGGTCACCCGGCCGGGCGGTCAGCCGCTCACGGAATTCCCAGCACATGTGGCCCGGAGTTGATGTACCTGTTGCCAGATTATAAGTGTTCCCACGCAGGTAGGAAGCCAGAAGCCTCAAGGTGACATGGAGCCGCCTCCAGCCGCCTCACCGGTCAAATATTTACACTTCACTCGGCGGCAACTGGCAGATTAGGCGACAGAGGAGCAGGCCTTGATCAGCGCTCAATGTTAGTTGGTTAAAGAGAGCAAAGAGTGCGAAATGGGATATAGAAATTATCAGAGAGTTTTCGGAACTCCGAAGACTAAAGCGACCAGCAGACTAGACCGCTTTTATCTTCCTTTCCATCGAAGGCGGAGAAAGCCAAGATCAGAGATCGATTTTTAGTTAAGAAGAGCAAAGAGTTCCAAATGAGATGTGGAAATTGTCTGAGATTTTGAAGGAATCCGAAGACCGAGAAGGCTGGCAGATTAGACGGCTTTAAGTCTCTTTCCCTTCTCTCCAGAGACAGTGGAGAAAACCAAGATCGGGGCTCGATTATAAGTCTGTTAAAGAGAGCAAAGAGTTCAAAATGAAATGTGGGAATTGTTAGAGAGTTTGAAGGATTCCGAAGACCGAGGAAAGTCTCCTCCCT
>JBAMCP010000907.1:0-16181 GCA_037075105.1 Lissocephala sabroskyi
TGGCTTGCATAATTAACCCATTGAGGCCTACTTTTTGACATTCCCCAAGCTGAATGCTCTTTTCTTGCCTTTGTCTTGGCCTAGCCCGCCACTCCCCTGGTTCCCTTACTACCGCTGCTCTACATATGTCACAATGCTTTAGAATTGCAAAAAAAAAAAAGACGGAAACGCTTGCCATTTGGCAGTGCGAAGAAGCCGTCCGCCCCCCGTTGCCGGTCGGCCGTTTGAAATACCCAAAGTCCCATATGTCCCAGGCAATACAATTCAATTTGATGGCTATCAAAAATTCGCATAAATTACATGCAAAAATTCGGAACGCGCGCCGCCAGCCGAGCGGGGCGATTTTCCGCTCATGAAAATGGAAATTTAAATGTTTTGCAAAAAAATAAAAACGAATCTGATGCCAATCAATGAGCAGCGAGACAAAGCATCAGAAGCAGCGAAATGCGGATGGTTAAGGGGAGATGAAATACATTTGTAACGGTTATTAATCGATGTGTTTTCACTTCGTTCGCCCTCCAAATGCAAATCGAATGAAACAAGCGCGTGCGAAGGGTTAAAAAAAACTGGACGGGGGGCGTTACATTTAATGAAGCCATTAAAAATTGTTAACATTTGTAACGACAGCCAGCAGAGGGCGTGGCCGTTAAACCAATAAAAAGGAATTTGGTTTAATTTTAAAAATTGTAAAATTGGCAAATTTGATTTTTCATTTCGATTTTTCCCGCCAGTTGGCACGCCCAGTTCAGCCCCTACAAAGATAAAATTGATGGCCCGGCGAAAGGGCACACAGGAAGGGTTAAAGGGCGACCAACGTCGGCAACAAAGTTTGCCCATTAAAATTTTCCACGCCCAAAATGCGGCGACGCCGGCCCTGACGGCGGCCAACAGTTGTAATTGCAAAATGCTGTCCCCCCCACCGCCTCCCAACGAAACGAACAACGTCCGTTTAACCGATATTGTTATAGAGATTGTGGTCTTTTGTTGATCTGCAGATCCGTTACATTTTGGGCAATGGGAAACCGTTAAGACGCTCTGCTCCGCTCCACTCCGCTCACTTATTGGTTACAAAAAGACCGTTGCCCGTTGTTGTCGGCCATCAAAAAAAAAAAACCCAAAACTTGTCACTGCCAACAACAACAGCGGTCGCCATGCAAAATAGCCTGGTCGGTGGGTTTACGCAGCGTTTTTAATTCGTATTCAATCAAAGGGCAGGGCCGGGCCGTGGACCCTTTCAACGGTCACTTTCGCCATCGCTGCTGCTCTCAATTAAGCGAGGAGCCGCCGAACAATCGCCGCTCATCAGCGCAGCCTCGGGAAAAAGGTTAGCTCCCGCGCCGTCTTATCCTTGGCCCTGCCCAGTCATCATTTGCATATCGAGAAACGCCTCTGACCCCCGAAACCATTGCCCAGTTGTTGCTCCCCGACAAAACAAACAGAGGAGTTGCTACATTTATGTCGCCGCAAGTTGATCATCATCATCGTCGTGGTCGTGGTTGTTGCCAGCAAGTTCATCATTCTCAGGGGCACAGCTGCCCGACTGTCCTTCGCGCGCTGTCAGAACCAATCAAGTCGGCGGCCCTTGACACTCCGCAGAAAAAAGGAGAAAAGGAAACCGAAACATGATGAGCTCGAGAGGCTGAGACGAGGCCAAACAGCAGACGAATGTCTTCTCCCACTAGTCGGGCAGTCGAGCAGTTCGGAATGATGCGTATCATTTGGAAAAACTCGTTCGCCAGTATGAATTTAATTTAATTTAATTTAACCATTAACCCGGCCTGGCCCAGGGCAATTTTCAGACTTGACCCTTGTCTTTCTGTCTGTTCGTTTACCTTTACCTGACCCGGTTATTTTCGGGTGAGGCAACCCCTTCAATTTTCGGCCACGCAGCTTCCTCCTCGTGTCGCCCAGATCCTTTAGTGTGGCTGATCTCGGGCCGGTCTAGTGCCTTGTCACCTTTGATTAGGCCTCCTGTCCCGTGTGAGAATTCCGGCTACCGATTGCCGGGCTGATAACACCACCGATCGGCTGTGCAATTTGAGTCCATCATATCGCACTGCTGTCCTTGGTGTTTTCATAATTTTCACATGACCAAAACAGCTTAAGATCAAGTTAGCCAGCTAAGCTGACAGGCCGCGTTCCCCAGGCAAAATGAAAGGCCGTCTTAATCCCATCAACGGACTCTGCCAGCAGCAGCAAAAACTAAAATAAAGTAAAGTTTTTTTGTTGGTCGGCTTTTCTTGGGCCACTTTAAGTTTTCCAAACATTGGCCAGATAATCCCGCCAACCGGTATCCCGAGAGAGCCCAGAAGACCTTCTATTCGCTTTCATATCGCTGGCGATTTATGCAAATGCGAGAGCAATTTAAGAGGCCCTCTGATCAATAATAATCATAATGACAGTTTCAAGTGGGTTAGCCGCGTTTATAATTTGCATTTTAATGCCTCCGTGATGGATGGCTGACGGGATGATCCCGACAAACAGCAACCAACGCCTTCTTCTCTGTGGCTTGGCTGGGATGCGCTGCTGTCTGATTTGCTTTGTGTGGCTGGCAGTCGGGGCAGCAATCAATCAGCTTTGCTGGCGGCTTCATTACGATTATGTTGGGTATATTGAATAAGCCGAAGGACCGGCCGTCTTGGCCGCAACTTCATTCAAATGCATTCAAATGCCAATTTCTTTTGGCAAATGCGAAGAGCATCGCTTTGTGGTTTCTTTTGTTGGCCGGCCTTTAATTCCTTTATAATTTGCGCCTGGCTGACCGATAAAGAGGCCCGGGGAAAGCGCACAAGGAACGACAAAATATGAAAGTCCTGACAAAGCAGGAGGCCAACAAAAAAATAAGTCCTCTCGACATAAAAAGAAGAGAAAGTAAAGTGCCCACATTTGTCCATTTTTTTGCCATCCCAGGAGTTTCCTTTGTGGGCTTAGTTTGCCACCCACGCCAGCTGTCATTGTCCTGGTTTTCGAGTCCTGCGAAGCGTGAAAATGAGACGTGTGGTCAAGAGCAGTCGATTTGCTTGGCCAAATCGGCTTATCACTAAGCGATTTTGGCACTGCCCGGCCAGCGGGCAGTTCAATTAGGTCGGGCCAATCCCGCAGGACCCCTCCACCCCTTCGGGATTCTTTATCCTGCCCTGCTGACTTTCCTTTTGTCCAGGGGGGTGCAAATTACCTTCGAATGGTCCTCCATTTACCGCCACTAATTGGCCACACCTTTCCGAAAAAAAATATAAAAGGAAGAGAAGAAAAAAATCTGCTAGACTCATCCTTCGTCCTGTTTCTTGTGTTTCTATTGCTTGGCTGTTCTTTTATGTGCTCCCAAAGCCATAAATTACCGGCGTACACAATGCGGCCGGCAATTGAAAGTCGGTAAAAACTAGAAAATCAGCGTGCACCTCTATAAATTTTTACCCTAATTTCCAACGTCTCGAGTTAATTACGCCAGCCCAGATCCTGGGCCATAAAACAGCGCAGCTTACAAGCTGACAAAACGACGAGGACCTCCCAGAGCAAAGACAGGACAACCGAGCCGAACAGCAGACAATCAACGACCCGACAGTGACCCTCAGGGGCTGGAAAAAAGGATACAAAATTTGTAACAATTTTGCGGCAGGACAGCGACTCCCCGCCTCCCTTGTAAGCGTAGCAAAATTTATTTATTTATGGAGATTTCCGAAAGTTACATTTTCCCTTTCTCGGCTTTCTTCTGCGTCGCCGTTGTTGGGAATTTGAAAGAGCTTAGGCTTCCCAGCTGGTCTGCTTTTGGGGCCCAAAGAAAAATTGCCTTTCGGCAAAACAATGAATGCCTAATAACCCAAGCAACCGACCAACAACAACCGCCACACCAAAATCTCCGAAAAGTGCATTCGTGTCATATTTTGGGCTTTTGACTGATGTCGGCTGAAAGCCCAATGATGAATATTTTGTCGTCTTCCCATTGTTCCCGCTGAAGATGTCGGAGCAACAATTTCATATGCCGTTTAAGTAGGAATCGTGATTGATGTCCCCATCGCCAGGCGTACGTGATGAAAGCTCTGAGTTATGATCGAGAGAGGGGGAGGGGGTGGAGGGGTCTGTACTGCAGTTAAAAGCCAGTTAGTCTCATTGTCCCCGCCGCCTTGAACGGAACTGACTGGAAATGCTAATTGAGCGGTTATCGATCGCTGCGAGTTCAGTTCCCTCGCATTTTATGACGGCCTGGAATTCTTTAAAACACATTGGGGAGAAGTAAAAAAGGGTAAAATATTTTATTATTTTAAAGCTTTTTTTATGGCCTAAATAGCTGCTGATAATAACTCAATTCCTATTAAATTGAACAAATTGATTTCGAAAAATAGCGAATTTCTTCGTTCCGGAAACTCCCCGAAGGGAAGAAATCTTTCATGCAAAATTTAGAGAAAAGGAAACATTTCCAGTCTCTTATTTAAAATGCTGTGGGATCTACAGTAAGAATTTTTTATTCCTTCAAGATTAGACGCAAACGAATTGTGGAATCTGCAGTTTGAATATTTATATATCTTTAACATTAAGGAAGACAATCTAAAAGTGTCCTAGAATATAAAATTTGCCCTTTTCTATTTATATGTTGAAACGGATTCCTTCCATATAAAAAAAAAAACTTAATTAAGCCTTTCCTTCTGTCAAAATACATTTTCATGGCCTTTATTTTCCTACAGTCTATTTTATATTTCGCTGGCTCCTGTTATCGTTGATTCCTTAACTTCAATCCCTTTATCGCCAACTCATCCAGGGCTTTGTGAATTCAACTTTTTCCTTTAATTGGCTTAACCGGCCAGTCTGCTTGAATTTCGGGCCAAGAACCCGATTAGGTTTTTCAATCATATTTCGGTTTTTTGTTCTCACCTTGATCCCTTGTTATTTTCCACGCTTTTCTGTGGCCTCCCCTCCCCTGCCCGCCGCGCAAGAAACATGAAAAGAAAAACTGTCAAAAAGTGTCGCAAAAGTGCTTGAAACCGAGCCGAGTTGTGTTGGTCAGAGACCGATTGTAGGTCTATTTTTCGGGGCTGAGAATACCGGTGATAAATGAGCTTACAAGACAGTTACAATGACAATTGGCTTTTGTTAAGTTGCTTATAATTAAAATTTCTCAAACAAACAAAAGCACAGCAGCCCCCGGAGGAAAATAGAAACTGCCGCACCAAAAGAAGACAAAACACACCGAAAAAAATGAAAAAAGAGTAGCGAAACGAAAGGGCCACAAAAGCCGCTCGAGCCCAAACCAACCAGGGAAAGGCGACGTTGGCAATGGAGCAACGCTGGCGACGCTGGCGACGGGGCAATCGGAATGACAAAGGCCCACAAATCGGATTGCGGGTAGTCGTCTCTTTTGCGCTCTCTCGATACAACAATAAAAACAAATATTTGTATTTTTACGTGTAATAAAGTTAAGTGTTTAACTGACCAGCGGACAGCTGGACAGACAGACAAACTGGGAAGTCGGTCGGGCGTTGGGTGCGTTGGGCGCTCTCGAGGGGATTTTGATTTTCTATTTTGGAACAACTTTTAATTTCGCTGGTTCTAGAGGCCCCGCCGTCCCTCCTTCTGCTCTGGTGCTTTTGGAGAGCTTGCGCAATTACAATCGTATTGTGGAGATCGATGATATCGCCGATTGTTGCTGTCGCCTGTTGTTGGTGTCGCCGATTGTTGTTGTCGCTGCGGCGGCGGCTGTTGATTTTATTGAATTGTTTAATTATTAAGCAACATTTGATTGATTGCAAATTCCATTTTCATAGTCTTGTTTCTCTTGTTGTGGTTGTTTTTTTTTTAAGCTTTCTCGCTTCGACTTCCATTGGCATTGGCATTGTTGGCATTGTCGGGCGTTGGATCTTTTAAAAAATTTTGTCGTTCACTCTCATTATTGTAATTATGTTTATTATATGTCGATTGTTATTACAAACGCTGCTTTTTGACCCAATTTACCCAAGTTTCACATTCGCCTGCCCCCAGTCCATTCAGTGATTTAATTCATTTCGAGGTGCGGTCCACGCTCATTCCGTCCAAGGGAATTGTAGCACTTGAGACTCGGCCATCAACACCACAGCCACTGCCACACCACACCACACCACCCAGTTCAGTTATCCGGTGAATGCCATAAATTTAAATTCCTGACAAAAATTGGCGAATCAAGCGAATCAACTGTTCAGCCAAATGAACTACAAATGCCGGGTGGTCGGCCAGCCAGCCAGCCAACCAAGCCGACGGCAGAGGGAGTTAAGGATGGCAATACCCTTACATCCAGGCAATCCAGAAAGTATATAAGCTGTGGTTGCCAACAGAAGACAAAACAGATTTAGATATGAGACCGATCTTCTCAGAGGAGGTACCTAAAAAAGTAATAAACTCAGCTAACGTTTCGTTGTTTTATAGGCACTTGAATAGTTTCGAATACAGCTCTTCGACTTCTCCTATTTGTTCTAAGAAGATTAATATAGAGTCAAACGGATTGCAGGCATTATATTTTTCTTTAGGAAAATATAAAAGATAGAATAGAGAGGCAAATTTCGAACGTTCTTTATAGTCTTTTGATCCCTACAAGACAAACAGATTATGTAGATTCCTTTAAAATTAAAACAAAGTAAGAAACTTGATTTTCGACATTTTTTGAGTGTTTCTCTATTTACTCTACAGGAAGATAAAAACAAACAAATCTCTATTCTATATTTCCTATTCTATATCTTCTGTCTACATTCTATATTGCCTATATAGTCTTTTCATCCTTACAAGTTAAACTGATTTAAGTACAGTCTCTTCAATTAAAACGAAGTAAGAAACTTGAACTTAGACTCTTTTTGAGTGCTTGTCTGCTTTTCGGGAACCTAATATTTTATTAATTTCAAGTCTATTTATGTTTCTTAAATATTAAAATACAGAGAAGTTATGGCATCGCTTTATATAATAAAATCATATATTGTTGTTACCGTTTTCATATAGGAAATTCAGCAGATCCGAAAAGTAAAGTCTTTCCTTCAATAAGAAAGAAAGGATAAGAAGATCTTTGACAGATAGATTTGCCATATTCCATATAATTTCTATATATTTTTGGGAATTTATTTCTGCTCTCTAAGTTCAGGAAATTGGGAAAATTTGAACATAAAGACATCTTCAATGTATTTGATGTTTTTTTAAGAGCTCCTGATTGCCCAACCCACATAAGAAGAGTATTTCGATTTCGGTTCTTTATGGTTAAAAATGAACCCACCACTTGTTTCTGTGTCTGCTAGGCCGAAAAAGTGTCCCGAGCGGCCAACAGGAGTTTCAGCGTTGAAGAATTTTTTTTGCTTGCAGTTTTTCCAGCTATCTCGCCAGAGGCTTCCCAAATTGCCGGTCCATTGGCTTTTATGCAAAGCTTTATTTCTCTTTTTTCGCCGGCTTTCATCCGCGCCTGACATTTCAGCGAGCCCAGCCAGCCCGCCCATTGATGAAGTGCCCCATAGCTTGGGGTTAATGTCGTGCCAATGATTTAGCACCTTGTTACAGGGCGGCGACGGGGCCGGTGATGCGAGCCCGAGCCGCTTAATTGCACTGACAGAAGGACCCTGTGCGCCTTCCCCCCTCAAGCGACCACACGGAGTGCGTGTCGAATTGCATTTGTGTGGGTGCGCTGATTTGTTGTGATAAATAAGGTGGCAGTGGGTTCGGTTCTATTGATTGGGGGGTGGGGTGGGGATCCGGGCAGCGACGATTCGCGGATGTGTAAACTCATTTAAATAAGAATAAATACATAAATTCGAGGCTTTGGGGCTGTTTTCGCTCAGGATTTTCATTAAAATTTTTGTGGAAGAACAAACGCTGAGCCGTTGAGTGCTGGAGAGTTGGCGCCCCATGGTGCCATATTTTTCGTTAATCCCCCAAGCGGCAGCCACATAAAATTTTATTATTTATGACCCAACGAGATCGCCGTATCCTGAACGTGTCTCTCCCTGGAACGCGGCATTTATGACGCGTCCGCTGCTCGTCCCGAAATTCCAATTGTTTCTCCGCATCGACCAGCGCTTTGGCCACGCTTTGATTAACCTTAAGCGCATAAATACTGGATTCAATCAGAGGCACCCAGCGACCGACCGACCGACCAGCCGACCGACCGGCCGCATTGGAACTCATTAGGTTCGATTCTTCTTTTCTTTCAAGAGCAGGCCAAGGAGGGTAAGGGATCGGGAGGCAACGGGTTGGTCTGGGGAGCCTGTTGTTGGTGATCTGCTCTTGTCTGTTCAGCTTTCTGGTCTGTCATTGTTATTGTTGGTGTTGCCGGCTTTTGTTGCTGTTGCTTTGCTGTTGCGTTGGCCGGCAACATTTTGAAATCGCGCCCTTTGTCATAATTTTGTTGTTGTTTTTTTCCACTCACGGGATTTTCAACCCAAACCCAAATGAAAATGTTTATGCATCTGACTGCCGTCTGTATTGATTATTGGATATTGATTGCTGCATTTTATTGAGGCAGTCAGCAACAAAAGCCGCCCAGCCTACAAAGTCGTCACAAAGTCTTCTCAAGGGCTACCAACCAAACCAGCCAGGAGTGGGGCGCCGCCGCCGTTGCCGCCTTTGGGTCTGGCCAAAGCCAGACAACCTGGAACCGGCCAGCGGCAGCCCAACCACCAGCTGTGTGGAGAGAGATCGTTGGGAATGACAGTCCCCCTGAAATGCACTTTCAAAGATCTTTGGAGATTCGTCTGAAATTTGTAGTCGGACAGGAGAAGTGGCGGCCAACTTGTGACAGTTGACAGAATTCCACGAAATTTTGACAGTCGACCGCACGCCGTCCCATTGCCCGATATAGTTAATTGAGTTATTTTCGACTGACAGGTGATTAGGGGCCACCAATTTCGGAGCCCCCACGCCAAAGCCGCCCTCGGCCGGCAGAAATTAAAGTCTTATTTCTGATCTCAGGCCATGCAAATTTCCCAACCTCCTGGGTGTGCGGAATCAAGAGATTCAATTACATGATCTTGACGACCAGCTGTTGATTTGCATGGCCCTCGGTTACCCGCAGTCTGAGTGTCTTGGGCGCGAGGAGGCAGCGAGCAGGCAGGCAGTCCATCAGAATGATGGATGACACTTTGATGGCGGGCAGTCACTTCAGGCGATGTAACCGCAACGGCGGAATTGCAAGACAAACAAATAGACGTAGACAGCTGGCTGAGGAGAAGGGAAAGATCGCGCCCTGCGCCAGGATCAGCGGCAGCGCAAAAAATCAAAAATAAATTAAAAATCAACAAACAACGAAGGCGACACGTCAATGAATTTGAAATCCATGCAAATGCCAAATCGCAAATGCAAAAAACGAAACCCTCGCACGATTGGCAATGGGAATGTCAAGAAAAGTCGGACGGCGGACGTCCTGCTTGGGCGGTTCGAATGTCGCACAATCATTGCGATCCTGGCGAACCCATAAATCTCAGGAACGCAGATATCACGATCGGCATCTTGAGGGAATTTTCGCCACGGTTGCAATTTCCATTGTTGCGCAATGAAATTCGAAGCCCATCGCAGTGGCCCGATTTGCATATCCAAGGAGCAGGAAATTTCGCTCGATTGCCCATCAATGGCTGATGGTTCAATGCGATTTGATTGGCCTTCTCGAGTAACCGATACTTTTCGTCCTTTTGTGGGGGCCCAGCGATAGAAACCGAACCGTTAAGTGTCCTGGGGGTTTTCAAGATCTACCAACTGATCTTTCTAGCCATCTATCAAGTTTTTAGATCTTAGGAATGACTTTTGGGTGATCATCTTTCAGTTTTTGATTGGTTGCAAAATTTTTGATTGATCGGGAAAAAGTGATCTTGAGGGGATCTCAAGTTTCATTGTGAAATTTTTGGGAATATTTCTAGTTCATTGAGCTTTGGTGAGGATCAATCATCGATTCTTTAAGAACTTTAGTCTGCATGATGTTCTTCAGTTCCCCAAACCTTTCTGATGTCTTCAGTTTCCGTTTTATCCTGAGATCTTATCTTCTCTGAAATTTTCTTTGATTTCTTAAGATTTCTTCAATCTTTAAGGCTGATTTTTAAGTATTCTGCTGCCCTTAGAATTTTATTTTATTCCCGCAAGCTTGCAAAATCCAAGATGATAGCGATAAGGTTTAATTTTTGTTTCTCAGGGTACTTGGGAAATCCCTTAAAATGTTAAAAGACTTCCGCTATTTTTTTCCTTATCTTCCCATCAAATTTTCTTTCATTTATCACCGAACTTCCGTAAATTTTGATGACCGATTTTTGCCGCCTTTTTTACTCGAAAAAATCATTGCAATTTTCTTTTCCGCAATCAAAGTTCCATTGTCGTTGGGAGGGAAGATGCCTTCAAACCCACCTACCGATCGGCCGATCGGTTGATGGACCAACCCTTTGCCCCTTTCTGGTCGGCATTAGGCAAATGCTCTGATTTTGTTTTCAATTTTCATTACCTTCAACCGGGAGAGATCCCTCTCAATCGGAATCCCCCGGCTGATGCCAATAAATAAACAACAAAGAGTTAAAAATTCAATTGCGAACTCTGCCGTGACCTTTTTTTGCTTGGGTTCTGAGGCGTTTGTCAATCCCTGACAATTACATGCTTGCAAATTTTTTGTTCACAGTCGTTGGATTTTTTTTCTCGGGGTGTTCAATTATTTTGCACCTTTTGATCTTCGGGGTGATCGCAAAAACTCAATCAAGTCGGCTGCCTCTGACCCTTTTCAAATGCAAAAAAAAAAAACGGTGACCCTTTTCTTTCATTGCCAATCGATGGGCTGTGATCTCTTTTTCTTGAACTGCGGGGCAGGTGAGGTCGCTGGCTTTGAGTCCTTTTGACGCAACAGAAATCGGCGGGCAAGGGTTCGCAACCTTTGACAATCGAGGTCCTAACGATTTCAGTTGTTTTCCTTAATTTCGCTTTGGCGTTTTTCGGCTTTTGCTTGCGGAATCCTGAATAGTTTTGAATTCGTTGGCATAAATCATCGAACCACAGCCGGCAATCGTGTGAAAAGGACATCAGCGTTCAAGTTGTTAAGAAATTCCCACACGCGGCTTCTAATTATACAAATCGGCGGTGAGCTGCGGTCATTTAAATCTGCCCATGGCTAACTTGTTAAGTCCTCGGGGCTGGTATTGCCAATCCGGCTTATGGACAATCCGCCAGCCGAACCTCTGAACTCCTTCTTCCTGTCTAAAAGACTTTACCAGGTGCTTGCTTCGCGCTGGCCTGGGAAATTCCGGCCAGATTTCAGGTGTTGTCATTGTCCCATTTTATTGGCAACGTCATCGTTGGCTCGACTGTACCTTCGGGTACCTGTTTTGTTGGCATTGTGTGTGGAAATTTTAACTACCTTTTATTTGGGAATTTCCCAAAACAAATGAAAATAAAGTGAAACGCACAACAAAAGTCAAATGGCTCGAATACTCACACACACACCGATCTCAGCCGAGCCTCGGGGCACACGTTTCAGGGCTCGTCCAGAGATCAGTTACCAATGTGGCCATTGTTTCTTTATGGCTCGAAAGAATGCTGTGTGTATGCGTGTGTGTGTGTGTGTGCCTTGTAAGTGATCCTCTTCTGTCTTTTCTTTCGTGAATCGTCTTTACTTTGTTTCTTGTCTCGCTCGATGATCGTCTACTTGCTGCCGGGCAGCCTGCGTTGGCGACAGACTGTCTGGCAAAGCCGCTGTCCGCCAGACGGGGTCAGGGACAGGGTTACCCTCACACACACCCACACACCTACACTCAAATATTTATATACAGGAGAACCGGCGGGAATATTTGTATATAGAGCGATTCGGTAAAGCAAGAAAGAAAATTGGTGCGGAGCGCGACTTTCCTTTATATTAAAGATGTAGAACTTGGATCTTTATATATTAGATCTTAAGATTAACTTCTTTATGTATCCTGTAAAAAGTTACTCCCAAAATCTGCAAATTTTACACTTCTCTGACCTTCTGATGCTTGAGTGATCTCAGTTTTTCCATCGGCTTGGTTATTAAGCTCCAAATTATATTCTACATTCTCTATTCTCATTCTCTCCTATATATTATAAATTTATAGATATTTGGCTGATTTGGAAGACTAACTCAGCATTCAATAGCTTAAGGATTTTCAGTTCTTCGTGAAATACAGAAATATTTTAAATATGAAACCAAAAGTCAATTCTTTTTTAAGCCTTGCAAGATCGGTTTTCAATTTGAAGGTGATATTTTGGACAATTTTGTATCCTTTCAAGTTTTCTTTTCCTTTGTTTAATGAGAACTTTCGGGATTTCTTTCTGTAAAAATCTATTAAAAACAAGATTTGTGTTTCCTTTCTTTAGCTTTGACTACGAAAGCTTTCCCAGTCTCAGGCTTGCGGAAACCTTGTATTCCCCGCGAGATCACATATTTACCTTCTTTCTCTTCTCACCCCCTGCCAGGTTTTCAAAGGACTTTATTTTGTGATAGTTATCCCTGAAAAGATAACAAAAAAAACTGCCACTCATTTTTTTGGAAAGGTGTTCTCTGCGGCCATTAGCATTTCCTACTGACATGACACCTACCACCTTATAGAAGGCCTACCCCCACCGCTGTTGGTTGGCCCTCCCTCATCAGAACCAAATGACACTCCAATTTGGAGAGGCATTTCCACATTAATAAGCAGAAACATTTCGAATATAAAAGCCGAAATAAAAATTCCACAAAAAGAGAATTATGAATTTCGTTGTAGTCCCAAAAACGAAAAAAAAGGAGGAGAGAAAGGAAAAGTCGCCCTGTGTTCCCCGTTGTTGGCTCGTTTTGTCACACACTCTCCGGGTTCCATGGAAAATAAAATTAAAAGAAAAGACCGAGAGCCCAGCCCAACAATGGCCACAACGATGGCAACTGGGCAACCATAAACTATCCAAATCGGACAATAGCCCACACTTCCTGACATCCAGCGAGGGAGAGAGAAAGAGAAGACAACTACCTGCCGGTCGGGGCGGCGGCGGCGGCGGCGATCCCTGGACGTCGCCAGCATGTCTGGCAAGATCGGGCGGACCAACAATGGGCCAGTGTGCCGTCGGTCGGCTGGCCCTCGACTCGGCGGGCCTTAGATTAGTAAAGAATTGCCGATCATTCTGAAATTTCATTTCATTCATGGCATAATCTATTTTCTTTTAAATGTTTTATATGCCTGCGTTTTGTCCAGGGACGGCGGTTGGTCGAGTGTCTTGGGCTTTTGTTTCTGCACGTTGCATTGTCGCTTTGTTTTCTTGCCTTGCGGCGACGCGCTGTCTGGCCGAGTCCGGGGATCACCGGGCATTCCCTGACAAAAGCTAACTGCTTTAGACTGTTGTGGGACGGCGAGTCTAATCGTCTTCCTTACCGCACTAAATGGCTGTCATTTGGATGAGATTTGGCATTGGACAAGGACATGGATATGTTTCTTCTTGTCGCAGGATCAATGCCGAAAGAAATCTCAAACAACAAATTGAAAGAGAGAGTCAAGAATGTCCAGATTTCGTTTTGTTCAAAGGATTTGTGATTGAAATTAAGAGGATCGCAGGATCGGATCTTTTATTCGCAGAGTTCTTTGCAGACTTATTGCTCGATTTATAGAGAGCACTCAAGGACATACAGATTTTAATTGGTTCTTCCATTTGGTGGGAATTAGGGATTTCTTTTGACTTATTTACTTCTACTTCCTCAGATGCTTTAAATTTCGGAAGTCTAGAAATCAGTACTTTGAAAACGGATGAACAGTTCTTTTATTCCTTAACGTGGGCACTCTTTTAATATGTCTTTAGAAAGATATGGATAGAAAATCGGATATTTTACGAGCATATTTCATTGATTATTTATAGTTCGTTTTATAGTGATCGCTATCTGAACCTTCAGACTATTAATTCTCTTTCCGTTTGGTAGGAATTATTTTGACTACTCTACTTTCCGAGATCTTTAAAATAAAACTCCATTAAGCAAACATTGATGTTGAAAGAATATAACTCTTATTTCTTTTATAACTTCCAAGTCAACATTTCCGATTTGATTGGTTCCTCTTTTCATCATCGCGTCTTCCACTCGAATGCTGTAGTTTCCCAATTCTTGCAATGTGCTATTTCTGTCCTGGCAGGACTCCTGAGCCAATTAGCCGATTTGCGTTGGTGCTGCAATTGGAGTGTTGCAAATCCTTACAAACTGACCGTTGCCCGGTCCATCGGCTGATTCCCTGACAGCATCCCAACCCACCCCGTCTGACCCTCGACCCAGAACAAGGAAATTGAAACTGAAACCGTCGATCACAAAAGCCTGACAAACAATCAACCCCCCGCCCGGGCCCTCGCTCCCCCTCCCGGTGAGAACAATAGAGATTTTTAAAATCTCTACAAGCTTAGAATAATGAAAATTCAAGCGAGCGTAAAACGCTAATCTCCCGGCCACAAAATGTTGCTATCTGTCCAAGGACCGCGCAGTTGCATGGAAGTTGTCGCTGTCGTTGCATTTCGGGGAGGCAAATGTTATATTGAAAATTTGTTTATTGGGAAATCTGTGCAGCCAGGCGAGTCCTGGCAAATGTCGGATTAGATCAGCGTGACACGTCAACCGGGCAGAGAACCAGAAACCAAATTTCCAGTACAGTTGCCGCGATCGTCGGGTGGCTGTCTCTGTTCGGGGCTCCCCAAAAGTTGGGGTGTCCTGGCAATTAACCCCCCTGACCCAGGGCACTCGTAATGCGCATTTAGTTGGGGGAATAGAATAGCCTTTGTTGGCACTTCAAATGAGAAGCAGGGGGGAAGGTGTACGTCCTCATCTTCCTTTTATTTTCGTTTTTATGGATTCAAAATCAAACGTAATAATGCCCAGAAATGAGGAGTAAAAAGCGCGAACAAAGGATAACGATGCGATTGCCACACACACACAGGCGCACACACAGCCCATACTCATTTGGCAACAAAGCCGGCAACAATAACAAAAACAACAACAACATCACTGACAGGACAACAGCGAGAGCGGCATATTGCGCACAAAGCGCTCGTCGCAGGATACAACACGTCAAGGACTTGGGTTGGGGGTGACTCGCCGGAGGGTTGGGTGTTTTGATGGCGTCGAGGATTTCAATAATTTTCAATTGTGTATGCATTCCTGCCAAGTGTTTGCGACCTCGTTTCACTCAGACGGCGCCGAGTCGACAGAGTCGACAGCGTCGACAGCTTTTGGGACTGGGACTCTTCAGATTCGGGCCGAAGGGATTTCTTAAAGTCTCTCCTTTTTTATTTCTCTATCTCCCTCCATTTATCACTGTTTTATTGCTCTGCCTGGCCACACTCTTTTATTTATTCAAACTGTTAATCTTTTTACGAGTTCCTTTGAGTTTGGGGATTGTTTAATTCTTTGGAGTTAATCGTTTCCTCCTTCTCAATTTGTCTCTTTTTATTGATCGATTGCTCTCTCTATCTGTCTTTCTTTCTCTTCCTTAGCTGCCATACGAACTCCGCTACTATCTTCTTTATAAGAATTCCTTTAATTAGGAACTAAAATTCCTCTTTATGAATCCCATATCATTAATTGACTCTTGGCTTTTTGTTCAGCTTCAACTTTTTGTTTTATTTTATAGTTCCATTCACTTAACCTTAAATTCCTTTAGTCCTTCTTCTTTAATCTATTTCGATTATATTTTTCTTTTTTTTTCTTTATTTGTTTATCGGATTGGAGTGGGAATTGGAGCAGGAGACTTTATAAAACGCTAAATGTGTTGGAACGGATGGAATAATGGTCCCTGATTTTAAATAAAACTGGAGGAAACCTGGAAACAGACATTCTGCTCCTGAAAGTGAAGAGCTCTTTAAATTTGTTACCCTCTCGAAAGTATCAATTTTGTAGAAATGTTTTAGGAAGTTTTTGATAAACTTCTCTTCTGATTTCTATAATAATTCTATTCTATTCTTCATCTGTTCACTTTAAAGTCTTTTCCTTATCAAATGATAGAACCTTAGCAGATCTCATAATTTTCCAAACTGACTTTGATTCCTTGAGTTGTCGTCAAGATTATTTATAGGTTCCCTTACTGCATTTTTCATTCAGTCCCAACATATTTCTCATTTGATACCCAAACTAGAGGAACTCTATTCCAAACTCGTGTCTCTAATTTTAATCGTCAGCCAGCCCGTTCCGTCATTTGGGCGGATGCCTTCCTTGCACAAAAGTGTGAAATTTCGAATGAATTTTGACAAGAAATCAACAAAAT
>JBAMCP010000907.1:16281-27118 GCA_037075105.1 Lissocephala sabroskyi
TCCGTCATTTGGGCGGATGCCTTCCTTGCACAAAAGTGTGAAATTTCGAATGAATTTTGACAAGAAATCAACAAAATCGACCAAATCCCAAACGGAGGCCAGCGAACGTGTTGCGTTTTTATGTGTCCGCCTTCTCGGAAGTCGGGATTGGGTTAATTTGGGAATTTCCTGTGCGGCCGGCCGGCAGCAAGCCAGCAACTTCAATAAATGGCCTACTAATAAGGCCAACAGAGCCGTCCCTCCGCGGAGGCGATCAACGGCATTAGCATTAGGCCAAACAATCGAAAGGCCCGAGGACCCAGGACATTTAGCTTTTGTGTGAGGGTCGGGGAAAACCCCGCGCAGGATCGCCGCCGATCGACTGTGTTAGGTAGGAAAGGTCATAACGATTATAACTTTCGGTCACTGGCAACGCCCCGGAATCCCTCACTCCCCTGGCGGCAGAGGCGGGCCGCCTCGAGAGGGAGGCTGTGAGTGGGTGGGGTGGGCATTGCCTGACAGCGCGTCCAATTAAAATATCTCGCCATGATTCCGAATTAGTCAACGCGTCACACATAATCCTTTTTTATTTCGTAATGCCACAAATCCAACGCTTTAAAGGCCGACAGCCGAGAGCCAAACAAAGGCAATCAGAGCTCCACACAGCGACGGCAATTAGAAGGCTCACAGATATCCAGGCAGCATCCGGAACGGCTTGTATGGGTGGGTGGGCGAGTGTGGCTGTAATTAATTTACGCCACTTGACTTTTGGATAACCAAACCCAACGAACACCGGAGGAAACTGCCGGCTGTGGTCGTGTCAGTGGCGCCAAAGCAGCCGGAAAACATTGCCAATGAATGGAGAGATGGTTGGCTCGCCGGCGCTATAATTAAAAGCCCGGATAAATATTTCTCTCTCTGTGAGCGTCGTGTGTGGATTTCTTTCCAGTTCAGTCAACCGGCTAATTGGACACGGCCAGGACCACCTGGCCACCTGGTCAGGGCAAGTGGATTCCATGCTAAACGCAACTTAACCCGAAGGACCTCCCAAAGTGACTCCTAGACGGCCCAGCGAGGCATTGTCTGGGGTTCGATTGTCCCTTTGCCACACGGATTTCTTAACGCAAAATTAAATTTGTAAATACGCAATTGTCCTCGGCCGAGTGTCCTTTTGAAGCAACCGCTCTGCGTACACAACAATCGGGAGCCTCTCGGCGCACAACAATGACATTTTGTCTTTGGTCGTCTACAAGAAATTAGCATTTCTCTTCTGCGTTTTCCCGGGAAGACCAACGAGGCCATCGAGTCGCGCGTTGCCAGCCAGGCAATTTTATTATTCTGTCTCGTCCTCGTCGCGACGTAGCTGGCCATAAAGCCAATTGCATTCAGCCCAAGAATCGGGGGATATCGCGTGCCTTGCAGCCATCGGCTGGCTGGCTGGCTGGCCCGTCGTCGTCGTCGCTGCGTCTGCGCGGCCGACCACCGTTGTTGCCACTTGGCTGGGTCCCTGGGCTCGAGGTGTGATTTATAACGTTTGTAAAAATATGACAGACTTGTCATATAAATTTTCATATTGTTAGTGCCAGCGACGGCGGCGGACGGCAGCCGACAGACGGACGCGCAAGACAAGAAAGGAAAACAAAAAACTTCCACTTCGTCTTCGGGGCAATGATGCAACTCGCGGGGCAACTGACGGGGCAAGTGGCGAACTTGGAATCTTTTGCACGTGCTGCTGGGCGGTCATAAAGCCGCTCTTCAAACGTTGGGGGAGGGGAGGGTGGAAGCTCCAGTGAAATAGTTTGCATCTCGCAAAATGCCAAATGGCACATAAAAATATTTTCAATTTCTTTTACACCCAAACAAACACAAAAAATTGAAAAAGATGCAAACGAAAGTCGTCGGGGTGTTTGGCGTGTGTGTTTGTTGCTGGGAAGCTTCAGGAAATCAATGAAAAAACCAGGGAGCTCTTGGTGGGTCTTTGAGGTGTTGGATTTTAATGGTTTCTTATTTATTTTTCTAGCCTCTGCTGTCTAAGTGCCAATTACAAGGGGTGGTGGGGGGAGGGTACTTTAAATTTAATACATTTTATTTGTTAGTTTCCTTGAAGTGCCTTTGGCGGGGAAGAAATATTTACGAGACGAGGTGGGTTGAAAAGTCTTCTTTTGAAAAAAGCAACAATAATTAATTCAAAATTAATAAATAAAATGTTTTTTTTTGAGGAAAACGTATTAAAAAGATATTCATCAGTGATTTCATAATCATTATCTTATAATATAAATTGGTGGAAATTTTTAATCTCAATCTCTTTAATTTAAAAACCAAAGAAATATTTTCAAGTCTATAAAAACCTTTAGAACTTAAACAAATTAACTTCTATAATCAAACTCGGCTTATTGATTATTAAATTTCTTTATTCCTTCCTATCTTTAGTCCCTATCTAAGGCATATCCTTTTTCCTTTTCTCCCTGGCCCGCCACAAAAGCCCGGTAATTAACACGGCAGGCAATTAAAAAAGAAACTTCTTTTGCGATTCTTTTCACTGAGATTGACTGGATCGTCCAGTTGCCGAGACTCCTCGGCATATCCTTCCACGTCCCGCGGTCCTTATAATGACAATTTATCTTACATTATGACGGGCCATTTGCTTCGGATCTGTTTGGCCGTCTGAAGCCCGCCGGACAAAGCTGGTGGGGAGAAATCCTGTTTGTTGTCTCGTTAAAGTGTCATCGTTATCCTGCTGAGAGAACTGGGTGGACATAAAAGTCTTGGCAACAATTTGACCGCAGTTGCCGCACATTTGAACCCAAATTACTTGAGATAAATGCGTACTTAATTTGTAGACTTTGAGTGGCGGTATCAAAATAATCATAATCAATGTGCCATTATCCTTTCACCAAAGGATACACCCAAAAGAAACAACAACAGCGACGCCGCGCACCCAAAGGGGCGGTCGATGCGTGAAGATTACCAGCAACACGTCCAAGGATTCAATGGCAGCGAACCCTTCTCGGCCGGCCAGCCTGCCAAATTCCAGTTAAACTTGTTTGGAGACCGCCCCCCTCCCCCCCGAGGACATCCCTTCTATAGTTTTTTGTGTGTGCGAAAAGTTTGCGTTGCCGAAAAGGAAAACATTTCGCACCCTGGAGAGGAATTCTCGGACATGTTTGGCCAAAGTTAAATAGCCGCCGGTAAGGTCAGAGGTCAGACAAGGATTTTGGCTTGTTTCACATGCCCGCCGCCCAGGCCCAGCTCAGCCAACTCGATTAGCCGGCTCAGCAGCTGAACGACCGCCACGAATCGACAGGTGGGCGTCGGCCTGTCCGGGGGATTTTGTATCTTTTTATATAGAAATCAAGTTCGATCCGCGATCTACGCGTTCACAAAAGGGTAAACGGGTGACATTAAAACAAAAGTAAATCACCGCTTAGCGTCAAAAATTCATAATTTTATAGACGGGGGCTACCTTTTTTTTCCTCTTCATTTTGGACCGCTTCGTGTCGGTTTTTGGGTCTTTTGACGATTTTTGGGAAAATATATTCAAGGGGCGCGGCCGAGGGTCATAAAAATCTGAAAATAAAATTAAGTGAAATGAAACGTTGATTTGGTTTAGTTTTTTTATGGAATTTCTAGGTCGTCCCAGTGGCGGCGACTCCCGCATTCTCGACCATCACAACTGGCAAAAAAACACAGAAAAGAATAAACATAATGAGAAATTATATAACAAAGGATCGCATCATTAGCATGGTTTCGATCAGAGGGCTACCAGCATTCAAAGTTGACAGGGCTGGTCAGCTCCTTTTGCCTGCTAATTGTGACTAATGAATCTGAACTAACCAACTGTCCAAGTCACCAACTCTGCCTGACTGAGCCCACAAGGCCTACAAAATGGCGGCCTACATAAAAGCCGCCTTTCTCTCTTAAATGACAAATCCAAAGCAACGGTTAATCGAGACAAAAGCACGTGCTTCAAATCTCACCATCTGTCCAGCAGAGGAAGGGGATCGATCTTGTCAAGCACTTGGCCCGGTTTCTTGTAATTTGTGGCAATTGTCTGAAGGCCCCCGCCGGGTTTTCAGAGGCTTCACTGAGACCCTCCCAGCCCTCAATGCTCTGGCTGTCAGGCGGACAAAGCTCACGTGTCACAGGGCCAAGTGGGCTACCAAATTCAGCCTATAATAGATTTTTCTCTCCCCGCCCCCCTCTCCCTAGCAATTCATCATCGTTCATTAGGCGACTTTCGAACAATCGAAGGTCCCGTGACAGTTTTTATTTTTTGTTTTCTTGGTTGTCTCTCCATCGTTATGGAAACTAATAAAGATGTCATATGCGCGGATTCTTACCTCGATCATATTTTTGTAAACCCAGTGGAAATCATAATTTTCATAATTTTCGCTTTGTTTGGCCAACAAAACGAAGAACCGCTGGGAAGGCGCCAAGCCAATCCACAAAATTTCCTTCCTCGATTTTCTTTCGGGGTGCGCACGGTTGTCAACCACAGGATCGTAACTCAGTTTTACGGTCTTCCTATAAATCAAAATGCATTTTTTCCAACTTCTTGCTCACCTTCGTAGGTAGTCATAATTAATTTTTCCCGCTTGACTTCAGATGCCTCGGGTGATTTATGGAGGCCCCTCAACCAAAAAAAAATGAAATTATTTTAATATTTTTTTTTTTCGAGTGCATTGAAAAACTTGAGGCCGTTTAATTCGCATAATGGGCACACTTGCGGGCGCTCTTGTGACTGAAAGCTGAATTGTAAAAATGTAAAATGTCATTTAATATTGCATTTTTTGTAGCCATTGAAGCAGCGAGCATCAAGTGGGCCAACGAGACCAACGAACCGGCAGGGCGGCTGGGCAGCCGACCATCTGGACCAGCCGCACGCCAACTCAAGTGGCCGCGGGCGCGGGCCTGGCAAAACGGCAACTCGGATGGCGGTCGTCGGCGGTTTGGGTTACGCTCTGAGTCACATGTCAACGAGCTGGCTGGGTGACTCGGCTGCCACTTGGGGGTGTTTTCCGTGTGTGTGTGTGTGGGTTGCTGGGGTTCTTTTATTTGCGCTTTTCTTTGGCAAACTGTCAGCTGTGGCTAATTAAATCAAAGCCCGTTAAGTGTTGGGCTTTTATTTTTGTAACTTACTCGCTTCTCGCAAATAAAAACGAGCCGACTCTCGTCTGGTTTACGCTTGCCGGGGCGTGAAATTGTCGGGGAAAAGCCAACCGCCGTGTTCACATAAACACTTTCCACAAAAGGCCAACTAACAGAACCGCAGAAGCCTGCTAACCGTTTAATTATTCTCAGGGTACAAAATTAAGTTGCCTTCTAACTTGGAAATTGCCATTTTCCTGCAATTTTTCCACAAACTTCAAAGTCTCTTCTGCCAAAACCCTCTCGGCAACATGTTGCTTGGTGACATGTTGCTAGGTGAGCTGGGCTCGTGTTGCCAGGCATTTTAAAATGTTGCCGGCTGTTTATTACACTCCCCGCTAATGGAAAAGGTTTTAAAAACGTTTTTTCAGAGGATTTATGATAGTTTTTAAAGGTAATGAACTCCTTTTTCCCCATAGAAACCAATTTATGGCCAAATGTTGCCAAGCCTCCAAACTGTCCTAACTTGTTGCTGAAGGGAGAATACTTCCGCAGCCCAAATAAGTTTCAAATCTTGGTGGCTGTTCCAAAATATACTTAAGTCAGTATTAAGAGGCCTCGTCACTGCTTTCTTTTATCTCCAAGATGTATAACAAGCTTCCAGTCAACTACAGCCACTCAGACTCATGTTGCCAAACCTTTCGAAAATGTTGCTGGCTTTTTTTTACCCGCCAGCTGCTCGTAATTGTTTAAAGATGAACTTTTAAAAGGCATGGCCGGGAAACGGGCATACGCCTCTGTTTGCCGGCTTCCCACAATTACCCAGTAAATACCCTAAATGCTCAAAATTCACATTGGCTTTCAATAACAACACCAATTTACGTATAAAATCTCCTCGAGCTCGGCGACTGGGACAACCGCCCCAGAGTCCTCGGCCCTCGGCCCTGGGCCCGGCCATCCCATGAACGTTCTTGGAAATTTGACCCTATTGCGGAATTTTCGAGCACAAAAAAGAAACGGAATTTTTTTATAATTGTTATTTTTCGCGCACACTTAAACCTAATGAATAAATAACATTAAACACGCTCTAATGGGCGCGCAAGTGAGGCAGGCGGTGCCGGGCGGCGGGGGAAGGGTGGGAAAGCGTTTTCAATTCTCCCTGTGTGTGTGTGTGTGTGTGTGTGTTGTTTTTGGCTAAGTGGGCCCACTCACTGGCAACTGTTTTGGCTTCGAGTGGCCGCGGTCGGTTCATGAGAAACGAATTCCCATTTTTGTTATATTTTTTACGAAATCTTCAAATTGCAATCGAATGGAAAATCGACCAAGTTTTCCCCTTCCCCCTCAGTGGGCCCACCAACAGGTGCTAAACGGCCAGACGGCCCCCCACCACTGGCACGCCATTGAATGGCCCAAAGCGCCATGCTAATTGGCCAGACAAATCGATACAAATAATGGAAAATTTTAAATACAAAAAGAAAGAAAAGAAGTCGATCCGGACACCTTCCTTTCTCCCCCACACAAAGGGTCAGCCGGGTGAAAGGTCCAGGCAGCTTTTGATCAAGGGATTAGTCCAACGGGATCCCCAGTTGGCCATAAATTAGCCGCCAATCTCGGCCATAAAACTGACACTGGAGTGAGCGGTTCTTCCGCAAATTAGCCAATTAAAAGTCAAGCCAATTTGGCCAAGCCAACCGACCAGCCCACAGACCACAACCGATGGCGGTCAGAGATAAGATTTGTCAATCTGCCGCAGCCGAGAGCGGCAAAAAACGGAACTTCGGTTGGCCCTGAGAATCCCAGCAACTGATGGCCTGGTGGCGATAAGCGATTCCAAATCCATTGAATCAACTCAAGTGGCCGGCAATTAGGGGTGGTTGGCGGGCATCTCACGCGCCCCCTCCCCACCCCACGAGGACGCACAAAAAAATCAAATAGAAACCCTAAAAAAAATCCCAACCGACGCCCCGAAAATGCAACAAAGTGTAAGTAAGTTGATTAAACGGTTCGGGAAATAACACTGAAACGAAAGTAACGAGTTGTGTGTTGCAATAAACGACTACGGAATACTCTTTCTCAATCGAAATGGTTTGAATTTTAGGGGGAATTTTGTTCAGGACTTCAATATCGTTGGCTGTCCAGCGTAAGACGGGGCATCAGAATTTCCCTTATTTCCAGTAAGCATTAAAAGATCTCGATATTATATAAACCGATCTATAATACTTATAGGACTGTCTTTATTTCCTAATCCAAATCTGATAGGATACACCGATAAATTAGCTCTAAAAATCAAAGTCTGGTTTGTATATATTTTCTAATCTATCATATGTATATCTCTGCTTTATTTTCCTTGAAGTCTCATCTTAAGAATCTTGTTGGGATTTGTATATATTTTCTTATCTTTCATATATCTCTGCTTTATTATTCTTTAAGTCTCATCTTGAGAATCTTGTTGGAAATTTGAAGCTCAAAATTAAATTCCCTGACTGACTCCATAATTTCCCTTTCCCAGCACTTCTTGACCATCTAACTTCTTCAGTCTTTAGATCGAATATATATATTTCTCTAAGATTGGCTTAATAATTTCAGATTAAAGACTCAAAACTTCCAATCTCTTTACTCCTCCTCAGATAGACTAAAAGATTCCGTAGAACATTCCGCTCCAAACTGCCAAACTCTCCACTTCCCTTAGCCTCACTTCCATCAAAAAGCTTTACCCTTAAATTGTCTATTTAGTCGATATGCCCTTTTTGAAGAGTTCTGCAGAGTATTTGTGGATTGAGTAAAATAAAATATGTTCATAGTTATCGGTCTAAATCAGCACGGTTTGGTATCATCGCCGTCGTCATGTTTGGGTTGTGCGGGCCCCGAAAGCAAACAAAACAGCGAGGGAAAAAGAGACAATAAAACAAACAATGCCAAGTTGTTTTCAGTTTAGCCGGTTGGATTGTTGGCCGCGTTCATTATTGCCAATTGTAGCGATTTAATTTTCAATTTTTATCCCGTTTTTTTTCTGTGCTCAACTCTGAAGCGCTGGCCGGGCGGGCGTGAGGGGCGTCCAATGGGCGCACCTGTGCAAGCGAACGGCAGCCCCGGCCAGCGTGCGGGTGACGCAGTTGTTGCCGAGTATTTGTCAAGTCTGTTGCGTAACCACAACAGCCACACAACTCCAAGGGGGAGGGGGCAGGGGGTGGTTGGGTGTCAGCTGTTCTTTTGACCAGCCCCGGTGGTGGATGGGCTGACAGTTTCGAGTCCTTTGGCCGCCATTTTGTCCCCCATCGACGGGGTTTTCTTTTTCGGGATTTGCGACAGTTTTGTGAAAGGTTTTTGGGAAAACTGCGAGTGCGCCGCTTGATGGCTTGTCAGTCGAAGGGTTTTTGGCGTTGAGAGCCCGTAAAAAAATGGACTGGCGGTTCGCCGACTCGAAAGATTTTTCTGACACTCGCACAAAAGCCAATTGAAGGGCTTTTGCCCTGGGAGAGTTTTATTCTTTAACTTCGTTGAAAGTAAAGTGAGATTTCAATTAGATCACATTGTGAAGATTTTATTATTTATTGAAAATAAGTTAACGTCTTGAAAGGCTTTTGTTCCTAACTATTTTTGAGTGAGCTCAAATCAAGGTGGAATTATTTTAAGATTCCAATTCTAACAGATCCCAAATTGCTTAGCGAATAAGAAGATGAAACTCCCAGAATATCCATGCTAGTTGGAGGAACTCCTCTAGCATTTCAAATCTAGAACAGATGGAAAGTAATTAAATCATCTAAAATTGAATTTATGACTTGCTAGTTTTTATTTTTTTATCGGTAAAATTCGCAATATTGTTATTGAAAGACCAGCTTAAAGAACCTTAAGCATAGCCCACTTTCATGCCAGCAATTTCTGACTTAGGATCAAAATCACCGCCTCAAAAAAGGAGCATTATAGAAACTCCAAAATTGCCGCTCTAGCATCAGGAAGATCGCATGGCATTTGTATCGGTAATCCCTGTAGAAATAAAGAGAAAAGCCCTCATTTTCCAAGTATCCTCTTCTGTTTGCCGTAATCTGAGTCGATTTCTCCCCCTCCCTCGGGATGCAATGTTTTGTCTAATAAATTCCGAAACACTACACTTCCGTCACATCATAAATCACCAAATCGGAGCAGGGCCAGCAGCCCGGACACAATTCTGGCGGCAAGGACGTTGCGTCTACGCTGGCTACCCTCATATCCCTAGAGGGGGAGGGGAGGCCGGTTGCGTCGGCTTCACGGCGGCTTTCCGGCATTGAAGAGCGTGGCAAACGGACACACAAAGAGTCCGAAACATAAATTGACGAGGTTTTTGTTGCAAAAGTAACAAATTTGCAATGGTGCCGATGCCGAGCATAAACAAAAACAACACCAAAGAATCCACAGCATCGGCGACTCCGCAGATGACGATCATGATCATCATCATAATGATGATGATGCACAAGCCAACAAATCAAACAATAAGCGCACAAAATGAGAATGAAACAAAACACCTTTTTTTTTCCTATCCGTTGGCCAGCCCATCGATTGGTCCGGGTGTTCGATCGATGCGCAAATAAACATAATGAACCTTAATGATACCAAAGAGCAGCCAGAAAGGGAAGAAGGGCAGGGTGCGGGGCGGCTGTCCGATCAGCCTGATCATTGAAATATGTAATGTTAAACAACAAAATCAATGGAGTGTTAAGCGGGCCAAAAATAACAAATCCAACAAACCCAACAAGTACAAATCGAACTTTATATCATTACCCCGAACATTCCATACACTATAAATGGAGAGGAGAAGGCTTATAAGGTTTGTGGGGGGTGTGTAGAAAATTTACAGGGAGTTTGACCTACGGAACTTGAATACTTTCAGAGATCAAAGAGGCAGGACTGTCGTTGTGTAATTTTTTATCTTTGTATGAACTTACCTCTGATTTTGAAGATATAAACTAACTTTTACGGATCTTAATTAATTCGTTTACATGTATTCTTCATAAGGTTTAAAGAACTTAACTCCAACTTCTATATCTTTGAATCCCTTAATCAACAGAGAAGACACAATCACAGCTCGGTTCTTTTCCTTTGAAACCCTTAATAGGAATCTTACCATACTTCTCCCCGATGCTCTTTAAAGAGTATCAAGCCTTCAATGCTCCCTGCTCGGTTCGGGGTGCGGAGAGTCCAACCGACTGAGCTACCCTATGAATTACAAGATCAAACATTACAGAACCAGAGACAAATATGAGAATTGCTCTTGTTGTCACTCTCAATTTACCTACACGAGTCGCCGTTGCCGTTGGCGTCGCCTAGGCGACTCCTCAGCGCGGAGAGCGAGTTCCTCCCTCCAATCCAGTTGACGGCTACAGGTGATTGGAAGCCAATCGGGCGGATTCTACTATTTGCCATCGTTTAGTGACCTGCAGTCAAGACAAACAGCCGGCCAAGCAGAAGGAGAGTACCGATGGGGGGAGAAAGACCCGATGGATTTGGATTCCCTGGCCAAAATAAAAACAGTAGTTGGCCATTGTCCGGGAGTGGAGAACTCTCTATCCTTTTCTCTCTTTCAACTGTTAATTTATTGTTCACATTCTTGGCGCTGTTCTTTTTTTTTTTTGTGTGTGTTCCAGTTCTGTATTAGTTGGAATTCGGTTCCTCCAGCGGAGGGGGCTTTGTTTGAGGCAGCTTTGTAATTAACAGTCGGTGGGACGTTCGTCCTGTCAATTGATTTTGTCGCGACAATGTTGACTCAAGAGGAGAACTTCGGTGCCTCCACCTACGC
>JBAMCP010000908.1:0-32635 GCA_037075105.1 Lissocephala sabroskyi
GGTCCACGAGTTTCGTTATTTTAAACTACACACTTCACAGTCGTCTCCGTCCTTGGTGTCTCTTTCCTCCCCCCCCCCCCCCGCGACAAAGCAAAACCTTCAAAAATTGTTCACCCTTTCCGATCCCACGCAAAGCAACTCGCTTTAGACACACCTAAATGACAGCTATCCCCCCCCCCCCCCTCGCTACATAAGCTAAGCAGGTGCATGGCAACTGTCGGTCCCTCGCCAAATATGACGGCGGACAACAACAAATGGCAGAGCAAAAGGAAATCAAAGAACAAATGCAAATTGACTTACATGTGGAGCTTTTTTTCACGAGGCGCGTATGAAAATCACCGAAATTTTATATTTTTTACCGGGAAAATGCTTGAATTATTGACCCGCAACACTGGGTCATGGTTTTTCACAATTTTCTTTATTTTTCACAACATTTAAACGCACTTTTACGGACAAAATCGACGGACGAAAAAAAGTTACATGCGCTCGCCAGCTTCTTCGGACTGCAACTGCCGTCAATGCCTTTGCTGATAAGCGGTCTCTGCTTCTTCTGGCTCGCCCACACTCTGGTTGTCTCGCTCTCGCTTACACGGTCACTTGCCGATCACGAGGGCTTTTTTGTTCTTCTTCGATTGCGCTTTTCCCTTTTGAGCGATTTTTTGGTGTTTTGTTTTGTCTCGGTAACGCAGCTTTATTGCAATTTGAATAAATATTAATAACTTTCTAAGCACATGAATGTCTACTTAAATTGCTTATATAACGATTCTCATTATTTAACTAAACTCTTCATGCATCTAAACTCGACTCGGCAATGCGACTTTGTTGAGGTCCGTTCCCTTTAAAATTCTTACAATCTTTTTTCTTTTGTTAATAAAATGGAACACATTCGAAAACAAAGGGAATTTCTTATATATATGAATGTCCGATCCGTTTGGGATTCGTCTTATCTCAAAAGAGTTGAGTTAAACAAAAGTTGCTCGAAATTATGATTAATTAAATTAGCACACTTAATGGGTAAATTTTCGCTTAGAAAAACTAACATAATTGAGGTAGAAAATTACTAAATTAACACACAGTGAATTGGTTGATAATAAGGCAAGTAGGCTGCACTCTTGGAGAGTTATCTTCTCGATCTCGAGGTCTTCAAACTATTCAGTTAGGAAATAAACTACAATATAATGCATTTAGCATTCGGGATGCAAATCAAAACAAACAAAATGATGCTTTCATTTCAAATAAATGCATTCTCGATTTCTCTCAATTGGCTCTATAAGTACGATCCGTAGACTATATATATAACCGATATCTATATAGTATTCATGTAGGTGTATGTGTGGGCCTAAAACTAAGCTGCCTGGTTTCTGGGTTTCTGTGCTCTGAGTATGCTGAGGTAAATTGTTTCTATTTCCCCCCACCCACCTTTCTTCAGAGACTTGGAATTCTTCTCTAATTGTAAGAAGGAGGGGAGGGGACAAATGCAAAAAGGACGACGACAATTACTACGCTTAAGACTAATTTAAAAACGAAGTCGACACGAATTGATCCTTAAACTTAAGCTGCTGCTTAAAATTGGCAAGATTCTTTACCAACCACCCACACGGGGGGACATTGGTGGGGTGGGGGCGGTCGGGCAAGGATGTAAGTACAAATCGTAAAGTCACAACGGTCTGGAAGTTTTTCAGTTAACAAATCTGTTTGGAGGCGCGGCAGGCGGCCATTTTCTAGCTGCTCTTGAGGTAGTTGCTGATTCTGTCTAGACACCCTGTATATTCTCTATATAGTATGGATTATTGCTCTTCCTGAGATATGATTCTTTTGCTGGGCTGGGCTGACATCGCTTGGAAGTTTGAAGATTTCTGCGGTCATGGCACATACGAATTGGTTCCTGTTGCCTTCTTATACGGACTGATCTATGATTGCGACGGATCTTTCGGGGCTTCTCTCTCTCTTGAAGTATTTACAAGCTTATTAACTAACTTAGTATCCTAGATTTATGTTCTCTGGGTAGGGGGCGCTTCTTGGTAAATCGTATGGGTTCCTTTTCAGGTCTAGTTGTATAATTATATATATATGTATATATGTGTGTATATGTATGTAAATTTGTATATGTCTCTGTATACATTTGTAGTTTTTTGGGGGCACAACATAAAATTTCCACTATTCCTTCAGCTGATCCGCTAGATCGGCGTATATATGCTTCTAGATATAAACTGGTATACGTGAGGATAAGGCTACTCGTTCCAAATGTTCCGAATTATGTTGGGTATACAAATGTTTGGCGTCCCCTCTCCCGCTCTATGTATTGTGGACGCCCTCGTCCTCGGAGTAGTTCTCCTCCACATCCGAGTTGATTGCCTCGTTGTTGCTGCCCGACTGGTTGTTGTCCAGGCCCAGATCCATGGGCTCCGACGGATCCCTTCGTATCTCAGCCTCAGCATCGCCCTGGCCCACTTGCAAGTGGCCGGCGGAGCTCAAGCCTCCCGCTCCCATGCCAGTGCCATCTGGCGACAGACTGCTGGCCTGGTGATCCCTCCTTAGGATCGGCTCAATGCTCAAGCCAGCGCCAGTGGGACTGCCGCTGGGAAAGCCAGCTGAGTTCGCGGCACTTGCGATCTTGGCCAAATCAAACTGCGGCGGCAACAGGCCGGGCGGCAATTTGTCCAGCCCATGGCCCATGGCATTCAACTGGGCCATCTTGGCCGCATGCAGAGCAGCCGCTGCCGCGTGCTCCTGCGACATGCCCATGCCTAAGGAAATGCAGAGAATGATTATAAAGCCAAGCAGATTTTGACGGACAACTCACCAAAGGTGTTCTCCGTGATGAACTGCAGGTAAGTGTCTAGGAGGCTCTGCCCGGCCGCCGTGCTCGTGGGTATGGGCAGGCCAGCTGCTCCCAGGTCCTTCTGCTGGCCCATGGCAGCCGCAGCCGCGGCCGCAGCAGCCGCCTCGCTGCGCATACGCGACGCATGCCCGAACAGGCTCTCGTGGTAGCGGCTCAGGTCGCTGGCACTGCCGCCCACGCCATACAGCCCGTTGCCGGTGGTCAGATCCTCGGGATCCTCGTCCGAGTCCTCGGCATCGTCCAGCGGGCCGCCACTGGCATTGCTCAGGTCAAGCTTCTGCTGGCCGCCGCCGCCGCCGCTGCTGCCGCTGCCGCCGGTGGGCGAGGCCCGGGCCCTCAGCTCGGCCGGCGAGATTTTCACGCCCGCCTTGGCCAGCAGCCGCGAGGCCAACTCAGGATCGAAAGCACTGGGCATGGGCAGCACGGGCAGGTCCTTGGTGGAGATGCCGCGGTGCTGGCGCGACATGTGCGAGTGCAGGGAGTTGCGGGACTTGGCCACAGTGCCGCACAGCACGCAACGGTAGCCGGGGCAGACGGTGTGCTTGTCCTCCAGATGCGTGCGGAGGGTGTGGGCCGAGCGGTAGATCTTGCCGCACTTGGGGCAGGGGCGCGGGTCGGTGGCGCGGACGCGCATCTCCAGCGAGCGACGGGAAACTGCGGGGAAGCAAAACAAAATTAGTTAGAATGGTTGAAAGTTTTACAGGGTGTTGCGGTATTGAAAATTCCATTGGGCTGCTTGTCTTCGTATGCTCTTTATTATTCACCAAAATATACTCTCTGGACCGGGGACGGAGGGTCTTACAGGGCGTCCGACCCCGCAGAGAGAGGCGGCTCTCGATAAACAATAAGCAAACTAAAATGCTGGTATTTTTTAATTTGGTATTTAATCGTATTTCGTTTTTATACGCTAACCCAAAGTGCAATACAGGGTGAGGCAAATTTGAACTCTACTCTCTGCCATCGGAATACAAATCAATCTCCTTTTCCAGATCTTTGTCTGGGAGAGCTTTTGGGTTTCAAGTCTGCCTCACCCTGTTGATTACACACTGCGTAATAGGACTATCGTTTCTTTCATTGGATTGTTTGGGGGGACTGGACGACTACAAAAGTTTCCCGAGTGGTATTTTTTTTGGTATTTTGATTAACATTATAGGAACCTTTTTACGTATGTTTCTATTCCACTCGCTTCGAATTCTATGTTTTGGAAATTAGGAGCTGTTAACTTACAAATTTTGAGCGTTTTTTGGGGAATTTTTCTAATACAAATTTACGGGGGCGGGGGATGCGTTCTCTCCCCTTCTCTCAACTTGGTATTTAGTTTTTGTTTTTGGCTAAAAATATATTACGCAGGCACATTTTCTATTTTGTTTCAGTATTTACGTTACTTGCTATGTCGTAATATTTGGTATTTTTTTTTGGTATTTTTCTGCTCTTTATCTACATATACAATACAGAGTTGCTTTGGGGAGAGGCGGGCATCTCTTCCCACTCTTTGGTAATACTATAAACTGGATCCGGGGTCTGGGGTGTGCTTTTTTGCATTTAATACTGCAGTATTTTTTTTTTTGGTATCGAATGCAAGACTGAAAGCTGCCGCATTGGCAAATAATCTCCGTTTACCTCTACACTTTCTAAATTACAGTAACATTTTCATTTTCCTTCCTCCCACTCTACACGGGAGCGCAGTTCTCTGTTCGTTAGTATTTTTTTTGGTATTTTAGGCTCTATAAAGTAGTAGTTGTGTACCAAGTCGTATGCTACATTGAATATAGGAACGTATTACGCGTTTCGCTCTCGAGATCTTCGGGATCCCTTCATTTCAGAGTCTGCCTGGACTTCCATCCTTTTTTGCTATCTACCGAGTGTTCGATGCGAGTGTTTCGAGAGTGTGTGTGTGTGTGATTTATTGTCACCATTGACGGAAAGCGCAGCAACCTAGAAAGCTTCGCAGTTTATTTCTGCCGTCCCCCAACTAATTGGCCGCCTCACAGTTTCATTTGAAATCCGGACCCCCGGCAAACGGGCCGCCCGACGACCGCATGGCCTTCATCTTGGCCCACTGCAGGGTGTGCTTGATCCGCATATGATTGCGCACCGAATTGGGATGGGCGAAGCGCCGCCCACACTCGATCACCGGACAGACGGGACTGTCGCGCGGATAATGCCGGTCGAGGTGCTGGCGGAAGACGCGCTGCTCCAGCGGCGTTTCGCACAGCGGGCAGGGCAGCATGTAGTTGTTGGTGTTGCCAGAGTTGCCACCCGTAGTGCCGGCGGAGGAGTTGGCAGCGCTGCCAGCGGCCGCAGAGGCTGCGCCGGCCGCGGCATTGCTGCTGGCCGTGGCGCTGGCGGCGGCCACTGCGGCGGCTGCCACGGCGGCTGGGAAATCGGGAAACTCGCGCGACCGACTCAAGGCAATTGTCCGGGCCATAAACAAATTGGCCGTCAGCTGGTGCTGATGCGAGACGGACAACTCGTCCAGGTACTGCTGCTGTTGTTGTTGCTGCTGCTGCTGTTGCTGCTGCTGCTGTTGCTGCTGGTGGTGATGGCCAGCAGCAGCCTCGTGGCGGTGACGGTGCAGGGCGGACGGCTCGCTCGACTTGTGTTGCTGATGGGAAAGCGCATGTTGCTGGTGCTGTTGTTGCTGCTGCTGTTGCTGCTGGTGCTGCTGCAGCGTCTGGTAGAGCGTGGAGGACTCGCTGGCATGCCGGGAGGTCTTCACCGTCAGCGAAATGGCCGAGGAGGCCGACGAGGAGCGATCGTCGGCGAACTGCTCCTCGTCCTCGGTGTCGTTCCAGGAGCGCGCCGAGGGCGTTGGTGAGGAGTTGGCCGATCGGCTCTTCACCACAGCATTGTTGTTGTTGGTGTTAGTATTGTTGTTGTTGTGGTGGTGAGCCCGCCGCTCGAACAGCTGGGTCAGCTGGGGGCGTTGGGCCATCAGCTTGGCCAGTTTGCTCTCCGGGGGGCCTCCGCGGTCTGTGGCTGCTGGCGGCAAGTCCGAGTCTTCGTCCTTGGACTCGACGATCTCCTGCTTGATGCTAGAGGCATTCAGGAATGTACACGAACCTGTGGGCGGCAGGGCGGTGGCGGATGGGGCAGAAAGGTTAAGGGCGGCAAAGGGGAATTCAAAAGATATCAGAATTTTCTCAAAGGAGCTGAAGGGCCCAAAATTTTGATAGTGCGGGGGACAGGGGAGGGGAGGATTGGGGTCGGGTGTGTGTGTTTGTTCCGTTGACGGTCCTTTAGCGGCAGCAGCAACAACAACAACAGCAGAACTGAATTCTCCTTGGCCTCCTCACATTTCTTTCTGCCAATTTCGATTTTTTTTTAATTTTCAAAATTTTTGTTGAATTAAATTTTCAATTTCAAGTGCCAATTAAATAAATTTCGGGGTTCGTTTCTTTTTTTTTTGTGCTGGGAAACATTCAGTTCTAATTGTCTTACTGAATTGCAAGTAACACACACACACACACACACACAGATATAGAGAGAGGGGTGGGGGTGCGCCAATTCTCGGAGGTTGGAGGGCTTGGGATTCTTAAAGTTTAAAAAACACGCAATAAAATAGTTTTTATTTACATTTTTCACAGGCAGAAATAAAAACAAGTGCAGGGAGTTAAACTACCAAAAGGAAGAAAGGATAAGAATTGAGGGAGAAAATTAAACTGCATAAAAAAAAGGTGGGAATCCTCAAATCAAACGAATTTTCAATTAAGAAATCTTAAATGCTTGGAAAAGGTCTTTAAAGTGCTCCTAAGTCGATTTGATCCTAAGCGTCGCTTTTAAATTCAAAGGACAAAGTAAAGAGCCACGGGAACTTTGCCGGCGATTTTGGAGAGGGCCAAAGTATAATTTTCTATCCCAAGGACCCGATTCCGAATTCTTGAAATCTTGAGGAGGGTAAATTCTATAAAACTTCTTCCAGAGATTATTTGGGTACTCGGATACTTTGGTCAGGTCTCAGGTTTCCCAGCGACTTTAAGCCCTTTCCAAAGATTTATTTCTGAGTCTATAAAATCTTTAAGGCTTCAGAGATATTGGATCCCCAATTCCAGACTCTTATCCCCGGATTCAAGTATTTGTTTTCTAATAAAATTTATTCCCTTTCAATTTCCTAGTTCCCCACGCAGTTATATGATATTTGGGAACTTGAGGGCGATTGTAGAAAGGAAAAGAGGGGAATTCTTCATCCCAAAGACCGGATTCTGATTCCTTGAAATATGTTAGTCCTATACAACCTAACAGAGATTTATTGGGGGCTCAAAGACCTAAAGTTATACATCTTTGGGGCGGTCAAGAGGGCTTCTAGTCTTTGGAGACTTTCAGGTCGCCTTGAACCCTTTCCAAATATGTATTTGTTTTCGATTGTTTCAAAGCTTGAAGGCTTCAGAGCTCTTGGATCCCTAATTCCAGACTCTCAAACCCGATCTCTGTCGTCGTCTTTGTCGTTTTATAAAATTGATTCCTCTTCACATTCATAGTCCTCTACCCCGTAATATGGTATGTGAGAACTTGCGGGCGATTGTGGAGAGGGCCAGAGTAAATCCGAATACCTGATTCTAAATTCTACTAATATGTAAATCCCAGAAACTTGGGTCAGGTCTTCCCGCCGGCCTTTTCAAAGACCAGATTTTGAGTCTTTAGAGGTGTTTGAGGCCTTAGATTCCCCAGACTCTCATTCCCGATTCAAGTCTTTGTTTGCTAATACAATTGGTTCCTTTCCCTTAAGAAGGACGCATCGCGTGTAGTGCAACCATAGAAGGATCGTGCTGTCAATGGGATTTCATATCCATTTCCAGGACACGGCAAGGCAGGGCAAGGCAAATAGAAATGCCGAACTGCTCGATGATGCCGGCCATCAAAATGGCGTTTCAACATTCGATAATCATAAATATTTGAAAAGAGAAAAAGTAAAACGCAATTTAATGCCGGGCAAATTGGCACGGCAATCGCTTCATTTTGGATGAAGCGAGAAAGGATTTGCATTGCCACACCCACTCGAAGCAGTCCTTCGGAGGGGACGGACTGGAATGACGCAAGAGTCCGAAAACGAAATCAAATTAAACAATTTGTTTCTGCCTTTGTGCGTGACAACTCAAGGGAAAATGCAAACAATTTTGTTGCACGGAGAGAAGTGAAAAACACAATGAATTAGAACGAGGTCCTCCCCCTCGTGTCCTGTCTGCGTGTGTCTATGTGTGGGAGAATAATATCGAATAAAATTGAAAATGCAATATGTATGCATAAAATATCGTCGCATATATAAAAGATTGAGGCTGTCCGGTGATGCCGGGGGCGCCAGGCACTGGCTGGCCGGTATCCTTTGACCAGCCAAGCAGATTCGTCTCATGCGACAAGGAACCCGTCTAACCGTCTAATCGAGCTTCTCTCCTCGGCTCAATTCAGGCGTGAGTGCATTTTTGGGCTTCCTTTTTTCCTGCCGTCGTCGGTGCTCGTGTGTCCTGTGTGCGTTGGCCTGTGCGTAATTCTGAAGAGTTGGCAGCGCCGCCAGCACCTTGAGCTGTGCATAATTAATGAAATATAAAATGCAAACTCAATTTCCCAAATAATTATGCACATTTGGGGCTATTTTTGTCGATCCCCTCCAACCACCCAACAGGGTGAGGCCGGCCGCCTCACCAAGGATTCTATGGCCGACTATGTCGTAATATCCTGGGCTTGACCGTTATGGCCGATTTCCTTGGAAGATATAACCCCAACTCCCCCGGTAAGACATCAATTACCCCGGACATATGAGGGGGCCCAATCACTTCCAATGAGGCCAGGAAACGTCTTGGCGTCGTTTGCATGTCCTGGCCACGTTAGCCTGGCAATAGAAATTAGCCGTATTATATAGATGGGCCCGTCTGGGGGGAGTTACATTTCCTTTCGCGCCATCTGCGGTCATTATCGTTGCCTTTCGTTCGTCTGTTCGTCTTCGCATTTTGCATTTCCAGAATTACCAGGGCGTGCGGGGCGCAAAATAGTAATGAATTTTCCTATATAAATCACTCGCCTGCCCGGCCCATGGTCATTTCAGTTATTGATCCCATACGCCGGCCCGGGCGGGCCTTCGGTTATCAGTCAACATTTTTCTTCAATTCGAGGGTCGGGGCGCCCCAAAGGGTTGCAGTTTCCGAGGTGCGGCCCGGCCCGGGCCAAGGTGTGTTTAATGGTCATTTTCCGATGTCTTGCGATCGTTATCACCCCTTCATTTATAATTATGTTATGCTTATTTCTGGGAGTGCTTTGTTCTTAATGGAATTTATTACTTAATAAGTTTGAAGTCAATGTCGGGAGGGTTTACGAGCGTTTTTACGAGCGCGGGTTCAGCAAATTTCATTCGGGGGGGATTTTGATTTTGAAAAGATTTCTAACATAATCCTTGGAGACTCTGATAATAAAACTATAAAAAGGGCTGCCCACTCGCATTTAATAGCTGAAACTATTTTTATGGTTGGCGGGCTTTTTATTAATTTTTATGGCTGCTCGGTCAGTTTTATTTGCCCTTCCCCTCGGCTCACTTATCTCGGCAAATTTGCAAATAAAATTCGGACCCCAGCACAGTTGACTTTATGGCCTCCCCAGGACTCTCTGTGATTGAATTATCGATAAAGTGATTACTTCAGCTGACCCGCTTCAATCTCTCATCGCGTGTGTGTGTGTGCATAAAAATTTCTTGAGAAATAAAAATTTCTTTGTCGTAAAATCGGACAGACGGGCAATGGCAAGTTAATTAGAAATTTTCGTCCCTGTCACTTGACACGTTTGAGGTTCCCTCTGTCGCCCTCGCTGGGCGAAGATTTATGGAAGACATTTTAGATGCTTCGACTGCCACAGATGTGGAGGCGGTTGTCCCACACATGCCAGCGAACAATCCATCTATTTGTTTATCTTCCGAGGGTCTTTGGGGGGGCGGGCAAGGGTCGCTTTTCGCGCGCGTTTTGAGTCCAGTTGGCAGGGTGGGCGGGTCTGGCTTGGCCTAAAGAAATGTTGTTTAAACTTTGCAAACAAGTTTGCCTGGCCGCCGTCGTCCTTTTTTTGGTGTGTGTGTGTGTGTGGGTTTTTTATTTTCTCGTTTGCTCATTTTTCGTGCCGGTTCGGTGGCTGGCCGGTAGTTGTGGCGGCCAAGTGACGTGTGTGTGCGCAAATCGCTCGCTGTTCTTTCTTAGATAAGAATTCGAAATTGAAAGCGAAATTGAAGAAAACGAACGAAATGCGTGACGACAGCAAAGAGGCGGAGACCGGCAGACCAACCGATGATATATGAACTGGCGAGGCGGGGAGAGCCGCTCACCGAGTTCCTGTCAAAATGCAAGGACGACGTGGCGATAATATCGTTTGTTGTTGTTTTAACTTTGAAATGAGAAAAGTTTTCACCGGCCCCGCCCACCGGAAATACAAATTTAATGCACACATATGTGTGACGACAAATGCCCGGCCAAAAATTCACAGCATACTTTTTCGCGCAAATTGAGAGGCCGGTCAGCTGCAGCAGAAAAATTCAAAGCTTCTCAGCCTCCAACTAACCTCTCCGTATCGCTAAGGAGCCGGGGAAGGCGAAGTTAAAAAGGATAAATCGCCTGTGTTCATCGCTCTTCGCACATAATAAATGTATCTTTTACTTCGAGGCAGCACCGCACCGGGTGTGTGGGGGGGCAAATATAGCCAACGACGTATAAGTAACTTGGACGGACCGAACCCACCCAGCAGTAGCTGAAGCATGTGTGTGTGTGTGTATGGCGTACTTGTGTGTCTGTCTGGCGGTCTGGGTATATATGTATATATATAAAACTTAACAGCATTTGGCTATCTTTTTTGCAATTGATGTATTACACATAAAAGTTTTCAGACCCAAACGACACACACACACGGACACTTGGGCGCACACACGCCAGCAGATAGACAAATGCTGGGTCCTTTTGTGTGTCCCTGTGTGTGTGTATACCCGTTTCTATGTACATTCAAGTCCAAGACGTCCAACAACTACAGCAGAGGTCGAAGGATTCGCAGGAGGGGGGCAGCATCAGCCACGTCCGCAAACAAAACACACGCATACAATTACACAAAAGCAAGCCAGCCAGCCAGCCACACACGTAGAAACCCGAACCCGCCACCCCCTCCCCCACTCAGCTAGCTGGGCGGATTGGCCTGTCAGTTGGCCGGGTGGGCGGTGGTTCGGGTCGAATTTTGTTAACCGACTACAAAATAAATACAAAAACTTTTAATGCCCCCCGGCAGCCGAGGCAAATGTTGAAAAATGCTCTGTCTTACACACACACACCCCACACACACACACACACACACACACATGAAACGTCTTTGGACTCATTGCCACTTGGCGGCCAGCAAGCGGCGTCGCTTTGCTTCTCTTTCTCTCCTGCGGCTGCCGGCACAGTCCAAGGTCCAATCAACAACAACAAGCGAAAGAAACCGAGCCACCCACACACTCAACTGAGTTCTCCTCCTCCCCCCACCCACCGCCCGTCGCTTTGCTGGCGATTTAACTCGACATCTGCGGATGGAGTGGGTGGCTGGGTGGTTGGTTGGCTGCTTGGAGGGGGCGGGGGACATATGCATGTGAACCCTTCGTCTTCTGTGCGAATTGAGGGTTGAGAACTCTGCCCAGTCTGTCTGGCTGTCCGACGTCTTTGGTCTGCCTGCCACCGCCCCCCGCCCATAACTCATCTATCAATTTTCACGTACTTGGGATCCCCGAAATTTCACTGGCCGTCTTCTTATTGCCCCGCAAAATGTTGCCTTTTACTTTTTGGGTCCACCACAAAACCGACAGTGGAAGAAAATGCTCAACAAAGTGAGCAAAATTCACGAACAAGTTAAGAAGGGAATTAAGGTCAGCAGAAGTCGGTTGGATTATTTATAAGAAAGGTGAGAAAATAAAGGATAAAAGATTTGGAGATTTAAATTCGCAATCACCTGGATTTTACCACCCCAGATAATCCTATTCTAGTTTAATCTAGAAAATGGAGGCAATACTAAGCCCAGATTTGAAATAAAGAATCAGTTAGCCTTTTTAGGTTTATCAAGAAGCCCAAAATGTACTCGTTTTGCTGCTTTATAGGAAAATGTAAATTCCCCCAAAAAATGGTTCCTTATTTCTTGAAAACTTTTTAAAATTCCATCCCAATCCTCCATCGCATTTGATTTCTTTTTAAGATTAATCTAGATTTTAGAAAATTGAGAACCAAGAGAACCCAGATTTAGATATTAAAAAAAAAATAAAGAAACGATTATAACATTCAAAAAATTCTTTAAACTCCTTTAGATAGCTGAATAGAAAACCTTTTAATTTAAAAATAATAAAGAAACAATTTCATAAATAGAAAAAATCTCTTAAATTCTTGTAGACATGTAAATACAAATCTATCCAGGTTTATCAAGAAGCTCGAAGTATTCTCTTTTTTTTTTTTTTTTGTAAATTCCTCTAATTCCTTGATAAAAATATTTGTTTATTTCTTGAAAACTCTTTAAAATTTCCGCCCACTCAATTCTCCCAATTCTCGTTCCTTACATTCCTTATAAGGTTACCCAGATATTCTCTGCTTTCTCTCTCTCCTCTCCCCTTTCCCTCTATAGATTAAATCCCTCCCCCAAAACCAGGATTTTAATTGCTTTGGTCCCACTGTGCAATTGGTTAGTTGTAAAACCCAAAAGACTCAACTCCTTGGGCGCTGTGTGTACTTTAAGTTTACTTCTTCCCACACACACACACAGGCAAACTTTCGGGTCGAGCACACACACACAGAGAGGAGGGAGGACCCCCGACAGACACATGTGGCTGGCAGTGGGGCAAGGCAGGTGGGGCAGGGCGGACAACACAATGAAAGCTGACAGCCCCAAATGTCATTCCATCTTGGCGGTCATTAGAACGGAGCTGCCGTCCTTACACACAGTTTGTCGGTGGTCCTTCCTCGAGGAAGCAGGGACGACGGTCGCCCGGTCGCTCGGTCGGGCGGCTTTGGTGGCAAGATTATCTCTTTTACTTTTTGGTGGCAAGAAAATTTCTGCCCATTGTAGTCCGTTGGCGGGCGGTTGGGTTCGTTTCGGTTCTGCATGAAGAATTTCACTTTACTCTTTTCCCTCCCACCCACACACACACACACACACACGCAGGCAGGCAGCCTCAGTCACGGCAGAAGACACGAGGAACATGGACACATTAACTTGGCCATTGTTTTTGTAACTGTTCGGCTGCTCCGTCGTCCTTGTTGTTGCTTTTATTTTAACACGCCACATGCAATCCTTCTGTATGTATTTGTTGTGCGCGCGTGTGTGTGTGTGTGTGTGCTATTGATGCGGCTAGTTTGATGTATTACCCCAAAAAACGAAATGTCTGTATCGCTTATGCGGGACACTCACACACACACACACACAAAATAGAAATAGGCATTTTGGCATTTCGATTTAGTGGCCGCCACAGCGAGAGAGAGAGAGAGAGAGAGGGAGTCTCCCCCCCCCCGCACACACACACACTCGCAATGATTACGCCATCTCTTGCCCTCTCGCTCTGGCTGGGTCACTTCTACTCCTGCCTCCCCCCCCCACGAAGGACTCTCGTGATGCGGGCCCTTTTTATGGGCATTTTGTATAATACATCATCGACAAACATGTTTGCAAAGTGTGTACGAATATTTTATATGCGCATATAACAGTTGTTGTTGTTGTTGTTGTGACGTCGCTGCTTGTGGAACAATTGCTGGCGAAAGGGTCTGGGAAGGATGCTGACGTTGACGCCAATGGTGTCGGTAATGGGCAATGGGCGACGCGTCTCTGCCGCTGCCAACGTCGACGTCGACTGTGTAAAAGTTTGCGCAAAGTTAACGGGATCTTGTTGTTGTTGTTGCTGGGGCGGTTAGTTTGGCGTCTAGTTTTGTGAATTTGAATTAAATGTACGTAGTTTTAGATTGCGTAATTCATTAGTACCCCTCCCTCAGCAGGAGTCCTTTGTCCCCCCCTCCTGCTCCACCCGAGGGGTTTGCTGATGATGAACGATGCGGTCGACAGACCAACCGGTTCGCTTAGCTTACTGGGATTTACCGGGGGGGGAGGGGTGATCAGATCCCGTCCAGCCAAGGCGACTTTGGAATCCTCTGCGCGGCGATTTATGGCCGCATAAACAGAAAACTACTCCAAGGCAATTCGTCTTGACAGGCTGGCGCGAGCGCAGGAGTGTGGGGGGCGGGGGGGACGAAATGCGGTGGTAATGAATGTATGAATTTTATAACGCAACTGTAAACTAGCAGGCGCAGGGACGCAAGACAGACGGGAAAGCCGCCACGCCAAAGGAAATGAGCAGAGGAAGTTGTAGTTTTCCCCGAGCAAAGGGTCGCTGTGTGTGGGCGGTGGGCGGGGTAGGGGGTGGTGGCATATTGGTCATAGCATTGTTGGCACTGTGGTCGTCGCACGGACAACCCTGCCACAACCCTATGGCTGTCGCTGTCTCTTTCTCGCTCGCTTGCGGTCCATTCGGTTAGTGTGTGTGTGTGTGTTAGAAACTTTTGAATTGTATTGAAATTGTATTTTGTTAAAATTCACTTTTTGTTGTTGCCGTCGTCGTCGTTGTTTTTGTTGTTTGGCCAACCATTTTGTCGGCCTGTCTGTTTTCCGCCCCCTCCCCCTTCCACTCTCCGCAACTAACCGTGACTCAGTCAGTGTGTGTGTGTGTGTTGGGCAAAGGAGAGCGTATGAGTAATTTCATTTCATTGCCTCTTTTCTATCTGCCGCCGTTGGGTTCGATTGTAAGCCTGTCTGTGTGTGCGGCTCACCAAGTGTCCATCTGTCCATGTGTCCGTGTGTCCGGGTGTCCGTGTGGCTGTGTGAGTGGCGCTTTGTGCGACTGTTTGCGTGTAATTTTCTGTTAACAAAACTAAAAACTATTTTGCGGATATTTTTGTGTGTGTTTCTCTCCCTTTCGCTCACTCTGTCCGTCTGTCTGTCTGTGTGTGTGCGAGCGATTTGGCTGCTGTTTAGAATTGCCAAACACTCCTCGCACATCCACCCCCCTTCCCCCCTCTTCGTGCACCAGACACCCAATTTAGAATGCGGGCAAGTCCAGGCAAATAAATCGCCTCACCAATAAAAATACACGTACATCGCCAATGCATAAATCAATAAATACACTGAAATAAATTTTCAACACTTTTTCTAGAAAAGAATCTATCAAAATAAATAAGAACGGGGACTGCGATTATGTTGAGTGTTTAGCATTAAATAGGCTCCAGATTATTTTTAGATCCCGAGAAAATATCAAGATTTATTTCGTAGAATTCTAATCTAATTATTTCCAGTTCGTATTTAAGACGATCTTAAGATTTAGAAAGTCTAGAAATCAAGAATAGTCAAATTACCACCCATATATACATATATTTTTTTTTTAAATTATACAGAATCGTTTCGTTCCTACGAAATCTTCCAATCTTTAATCTTTTCCAATTTCTCTGTTCCTTAAAATATTCAAATTTTGCTGTTTCCTTTTGCTTAAAATTCCTCATTTGCTCTCAAAAGTAGGCAATCAAAAATTTCCCAAGCTGCCGCCGCTAAATTTTCAGATTATTAGGGATTTTTGAATATCGAAAAAGATATAGAAACTCCAAGAGGGAAGTAGAATTTCCCGCATCCTTTATTTATTTGGCATTTCGACCCCCAGCCCCTTTTTTAGCCGTCATTCTCTTTGTTTATCTCTTTGTATTCCCCCCGTGGCCCAGCATTTCGATATCACATAGAATCAGAATAATTCTCATTGGCAGTCGAATAATTCACACAAAGCGTTTCAACGCCAACCCCCCCACCCCCTCACCCCACACACGACCTGACCAGTGGATGGGTCGAGTGGGCGGACGGGGCAGCCCATAAACGGCGGCCGCAAATTCATCATCGACACGTTCGATATGCGAGGATAACGGACACGCACACACACACATACACCCAGAGCGTTGGAAGGGGAGAGAGCGTGAGTCGGTGGGGGGGTGGGGGGACTACCGGCTGTTACGGTTTCGGTTACGGGATTCGATCGCACAAATTGCTCATTGCTGGCGAAATATTTGCAATAAATTTTAGTTTATGGCGTTTTTCGGGAGAGGGCGCAGGACCCTACAACTCCCCCCCCCCCCTTGCCTATTTGTCTATGCGTGTGGCCATTCTAACGGGATATTTTAGGACTGTTTAACCCCAATGAACGCGACTGCCGTCTGTGTGCGTCTGTCAATGCCTAAATTATTTGCCCATGCGAGTAAATCAGTGAGGGCCGAGCGGAGGTCACAAATGTCCAGGGAGCAAGGAGTGCCTGGTAAATATTTGATTGCCACAAAATAAAGGACTCTAAACAGAATTTTGGAGCCACAAATCAAAGCTACAGACGGAATAAAATCGAGGAATTTAGAATAAAAGATCTCAAGGATCCTTAACGATTTCGGATCCAATTTTTGAACCAAAATATCCTGCCTTCTCTTCGGTTATTCATGTAATTTCCTTCAATTATTTTTGATGGATATTTTGCCGCCTTTAACGCGATTGCCACAACCAAAAGCACCGCATTATCTTCACCCTAAAAATAAGCCGGGCGGGGGGTTGGGGGCCACGCATATCCTAGGCAAATGAAATGCAAACAAACGGGAAAAGTAGAAGGCAAAGGAGCGTCAGGAGGCGTGGCTGGAGGCGGTCCTGCCGTCTCTCAGGAGAGCAGCAACTACTTTCGCATGTGCGGCAATAATTCATCCATTAAAAGGGATATCAATGGTCACGACAAGAGCCAGGACAGCGCGGCGCAGGGATCCACACACACACGTCGTCTTCTTACCCTCGAAAAAGGCAGCGAAGAAGCTGCGGCCAGCGAGGGGGGTGGGGTCGCCGGCCCAGCCACCCGTCAGCTTCCGCTTGAAAGCCTTGGCAAACACGCAGGACGAAGGTCGCTTTCTTGGGCCCACACTCACACACCGCTGCACACTCACGCATATCAATGGATTGGAATTGAAGTGCCCCCGACCCCCGGTCAGTCAGGACTCGGCAGGACCTAACCAAATGGACTCAACCTGCCCCCACACGCATGGGCATATCTTGGGCATACATATGGATTTATGTAAATTCCCTGCCCCGAAAAAGTGACCTTTTTCGCCTTGAAGGACCCAAAAAGCAGCAGCCCACCCGCCACCCGCTTTGTACTCGGGGATCCTGTGTCTTTGAATGTTCTGTTCTCGTTCTCGTTCTAAGATTTTTTAGTAGAAATAAATTCGCATTCGAAACGGATTCGAAATACGGAAAATCCTAAGGCCGCAGTACGACCACTTGAATTTAAAATACGATGTGGCAAAAAGGGCTCAAAGGACTCCTCACCCCATCCCCCCAACCTACATTGGCATTCTCTTCTCTCCCGCCCTCGATTTGGAATAGTTTCGAGCCCTCACCAACCCCTGATTTCAGACCCAAAACTTTTGCCTGCCTCTCTTTGTGTGTGTGTGTGTTTGGCAGGACATCTAGAAAATTTTGTATAAATTTAATGTATTTTCTATAACAAACAGACTGGGCCGCCGCCGCCGCCTCCGCCCACACATCTGGCCGGCCTGCAAGTGCGTTCGAAAGTGGAAATTTAAATTATCCTTTCGACACTTTACCCACACACACACAGGGACGGGGTCCAAGGACTCCTGTGTGTGTACCTATACACAATAATAATAATACTAAGGCTTGCCTTCCTTTTCTATCGCCCTCTCCTCCGAGGAGGACCGAAAAAACCCACACAAATTTTCATTTGAAGTTTAAGCAGGAAAATTAGAATTTTCAAGTGTTGCAAAGGGGATTGTCCAACACTGGCTGGGTATTAAAACCGGACGGAGGTCCTGCCGCCAGAGGTGGGGGCATGTCCCATACAATGACATAATCCCTCATCTACATAAACATTAGAGAGAGAGAACGGGAATTAAACTCGAAAGTTTTTAGTTTCGGTTTCGTTTTTCGGACTCTCACACACACAGACGGCGGTCCTTTCTCTTGGCCCCCCTTTGGGTAAAAGTGTCTCCAGCAATTTTGGCACTTTTGTTACTTTCCATTCACACGGACAGCAGGACAGACGGCCAGGCCAGGCACACACACTCTGCATATGCTTCGTGTACATAAGGAGCCCAAAATCCGGTTATTCATATATTTGCCAGTGAAAGAGAGAGAGAGAAGTCCTGGGAGAGTGAGACAGCCGACAGTTGCGAGGAGTTTTTTGGAAATTAATTTGATAAAATTTTTGTACATTTGAGAGGCAGTTGCGGTTTCCCTCCGCCCCCACTCACTCCTCATCGGGGGCGCCCCTTCACTTTTGGAAACTAAAATGGAAATGCAGAGGAGCAGACGGCTGGGCGGTTAAGTAGGCGTGGTCAGCTCACAGCCAATGAAAATTCAATAGGGCAAATGAATCTACATTTTTCTAGTTGAGAACAAAACTAAATATACGCAGAATTTTGGATTGGAATTTTGTTGATTAAAATTAAATCAAAGAATTTGCAGGGACTTTGATTTGCTTTGTTCGCAGTTATTTATAATTTCTATTTATGATTTATTTAATTTTTAAATGTAAAAAAAGGCGAAAGATTTTTTCGGCAATTGAAAAGAAGCCAGAGTAATTTTTTTATTTATTTCCTTCAACCTTCAATATTTTTTAGTTACTCAGAATTTTAGCTTGGGAAAATATTTGTTGCCTACTTTTGAGGGTTCAATTAAAAAACTGCCTACGAATACCTGAAGGAAACGCCAACCCCATTAACCAGAACAAGTCGCAGGCAATTGAGATGAAGTACGTGAGATTCCTACCCCTCCCCCCGCCCCCCGCTAGACAGCCGACAACCGCAACAAGAACAACGGGAAAAGTAACGGTTCTAATCCCCCCGACGTCAAATTGTCCGGCTTTTAATGCTTTGTCTTCTCCTTCGCCCAGATAAACCGGTTTGCCGTTTTTCGGTAAAGCAAGGAAACAAACTGGACGGTGAAGGGGGCGGGGGAAGGATAATACATGTGAGCGCGTGTCACGCACTGCAACGGCGAAATGGATTTCCAATCATTTTACTCATTATCCGGGATCCGGGCAAAGTTTGTACGCCTTGGCGTCCAACCAGCCGACCGCCGACCCAACCGTTCGTCTGTAATCGTGTGTGTGTGTGTGTGAAAGGACTTCGTGTGTTCTACGTAGTCCAGCGGCGGCCACGTTAGGCGCGGTTTAGTTTGCAAATAGCGTGTGAGAGCGAGCGAGAGGGGAGAGCGGGTGGCAAGCGTGTTGGCGTTAATGGTTCTTGATGAAATGAAATAATGGGTGCGTTTATTCACGTAATGTATTTGTATTTGTAACAACAACAATAAAGAGCTCTTGCTGGCAAGGACGAGGCGGAAGGGCCGAGGACCGAAGAAGGCATTCATATAAACATATTTACAATAATAACAGCTCGTAAAATGGAATGAATAACTGAAATAACTGAATGATTGAATGGTCGAGGGGGAGGAGGCTCAAGCAGACGCAGGAAAAGCCGGCCGAACGGTCGGGGGTATTTTCGTTAGTTTTCATTTATTTTCCGCATTTTAGCGTATTTATTCCGTTGTTAATCGAATTTATTAAATGCAAACACGCTAACAACAACGCCCCCCACATTAAACACCCCACACACACACACACACACACGCATGGGCAGTCGAACTGACAGCTGCGCCCTGAATAGACAGACGGAGAGACGGACTAGAGGAGCCCCGCTCGAGGGTGGGGGACTGGGCCGCCCTTCCCTCCAACTCCCGGCGGCTGAGCTTTGTTCGGTTTTACAGTTGTCAGTTGGCTGGGCGAGGGGGTGGCCGGGGGGCATTGCCAAGGGGTGGATTTTGATTCAAAACTCAAATTCTTTCATTTACCGGGGGCACTGAAACTATTGGAACAATTTAAATAAATATAAAGCGAAGCGCTCTCTCTAAAATAATAAATGGATTCGAATATCGAAATGTTATAGAGAAATTCGAAGGTCTGTTACAAAATCAGAAAAAGAGAAAATAAATTTAAAAAAGAGTCCTGACAAATTAATCCGAGATTTAAAACTAAACTCAAATCATTTCTTTGGCCCTATTCAAATCTTCATATTCAAAAGACTTGAGGAACTACAAACTTTCCGTAGGCTCTATTTAAATCTTAAAAATCAAAAAAACTCGAGGAACTACAAACATTCTGTTAGCCCTATTCAAATCTTAACATTCAAAAGAATTGTGGAACTCCATTTTAATATTAAAATATAGAAACAATTACTATATAACGAACTTTAAATTAAGTTCGAAATTTTTAAGATATACAATATTATTTTATGAATATAAAAAAAAGGGATATGATTTGATGTATTTGAAAATCAATTTGATTGATAATATTTTTGATGCTACCGTCAACGATTAAAGATTATTCATCTTAATATTCAAAAGACTTGAGGAACTACAAACATTCCGTAGGTTCTATTCAAATCTTCAAAAGATTTAAGGAACTCCATTTGTGCATTGTAAAATAGAGAAAACCATATAAGGAAATTTGTATTAAGATCGAGATTTTTTATATATATTTTTATAAATATAATAAAAAGGGAGCTGATTTGGTGTATTTTAAAATCATTTAATTTTTTCTAATGCTTCTTCTTTCAACGGTTTAAGATTCAGGTGGCGTTTGCTTTATAAAGAGAATTTGAGTTCTTAGAATTTTCAAATTTCACTCCGTTAATTTTATAGAATTTTTAGACCTTTAGAATTCTCCGATTTATAAAATTCTCAGACTTGTAGATTTCTCTTATTAGAAATCCAGAGTCTTATAATTTTGAAGTGCAAATTTCAGACCCCTGAAGAGATTTCAACCTCATGTTTTTTAGAATCGAAAAAAACTGGACATTTAAAATTCAAAATGCGATCTCATAAATAACCCAACATTTGTCATTTATTTCCATTGCTGGAGAATAAAAAATCTGGAAACTTTTGCTAATCAAAATAAACCCCAGCGACAGCCGAAGGGTTAAGAGGGCGGGGAACTTTCAAAGCCTATCGATGGAGGGCGGAGGAAATTCCTTAAAAAAAGTGGAAGTGGCAAAAACCCAAAATGCCTCATGTGTGCCCAACTGTACGTCCGTGAAGTCAACAGTCTGTCCAACTGTCCCTTTGTCCATTTGTCCGTTTGGCTTTCTGTTTGTGTGTGGCCATGTTGGTTTTGAGATCTTTAAAAAACTTTTCGCATTAGCTGCAAAACGTCAGTTGGAGACGCCAGTTGGTCCAGCCAAGTTTGCCCATCTCCCCCCGGCCGAGCTATGGTCCTTTTCGTGGTGCCTTCGGCCTGCTAGAACTTTCAATGGTTTCCTACGCTTTCGAGTCCTTCTTGGACAACAACACAAAAAGGACAACTGGCCTCATATGTCAATGATTTTCTTTCTTTGCTATTTTTTTTTTGTTTTTTTCTCTTTGGCCGAAGGAAGAATCACGCTGACGTCTTGTGGGTGTGCTGGCGGCGGGGGCTGTGCAGCCATTGATGCCGTTTGGCGATTACGGAGGACACTGCAAATGTCCTGCCAGAAAGTTGGCAACTACAAACTGGCAAGTTGGCCGGGCCTATGAATATTTTGCCGCACCTTCCTCATCCGCCCAGAAATGCGCTCCACCTTTTTGGTGTTATTATTTTTGGTGCCATTTATTTGGCTGTCAGTGCTGGCTGGCCACACACAGCATCCTTCATCCTTTCCACGTCGGTTTTAATTTTAAAATGTCCTCTGCATTAGCAGCAAAGGAGACGGGCGAGCCGGCGCGACGCCTTTACTTTTTGCCCGAAAGGTCACCAGCGGCTGTCGATTTTCTTTTGCAAACGTAAACTTTTTTCCGTTTCGATTCCCTACACTTGAAGGACCAAAAGCAGAAGGGTATATGAGCTATTTTATGGACTCTAAATCTGTCAGAGGACAAGGAGAGAGGGAGGAAGATTCCGCCTGGAGTTTAAAGACGCTCAAAGGCTGAGAGATTCTTGCAGTTTCTAAGACCTCGAGAAACGATTCCTGGATTCCTCGAGACGAGAAGAGTATCTAGAATTCGTCGTTTGTTTCGTTTTGGTCTTTGTAGTTTTCATTTCCAATTCTTGGCCATATCAGAGAAGTCCTTACGCCCACACACTCCCCGGCCCTCCCCACACATATGGTTGGGGTTCTGACATTTGGCAAAAGGACTTTTTGCGAGTGGAGCGGGAGGCTGGGCTGCTTTTGGGAAGGCGTGCAAATATATTAAAATGCAAACCCAACTCATATTACTGGACTCTCAAAGAGGGCGTGGGTGGGGGTGGGGGCGAAGGTCCTTACACACACATGTGCGCAATTTCCAAGTCCATTTTTTCCTATTGCCTTCAAATAAATCGAAATGCACAAAAAAGCAATAAAATGAAATAAAATCTAAATATGTACGAGTGGGGAGGCCTCCCCCACCCCCCACAACCACCTTAACGTCGATGTTGTCGTTGTCGTCGTCCTTTTTCTGGCCTTTTAGGACAACTGTCAGTGTGTGTGTGGGAGGGGCAGGGACAGCTTGACAACCAAAAAAAAAAAAGAGAATGGAATCGAAACAACAACAATGAGAGAGGAAAACTTGTCATTTTTATCATTGCACAAAAACTTTATCCTTTTCCCACCGACGCGACGCCTGGCAGCTCCCCGCCGCCGTCTTTGACCAAAACGTTAATATTTTCGATTCCGATTTCGATTTGCCTCGCACTTGAAATGGCCAAAAACGAGCTGAAGCAGGAAGACGAGCAGAGAGCAGCCGGCCCGGCCCGGACCGAGCTGTCCAGAATTTCAAATGACTTGCGTATTTGTCCTGTCAGGACTTAGCCAAAGGGTGTGGGCAGGGCCCAGGCATACGGCTCACCGGCCAGAGGCGTGTCCGGCCGGGCTTATTGAATGTTTATGCTTTATTAAATTTGATTTCTTCGCCAGCCTCCACGCCAACGTCGTCGTCGTAGTCGCCAAGAGGCAACTGTACCTCGTTCAGCTCGTCCGGCATTTGTTGCAATGATCTATGTGCTCGGAATATTAAACACCAGTCGCCCAGGGTCCAGAGCTGCCATTGCATTCAGCTCGCAAGACACTCAAAGGGCGCTGGAGGACGCAGAGATGGAGCGTCGCTTGGTGGTGACTGTACCGGAAGGCGCCGCACTGGACGCCATTATCATTTTAATGCGCGATAAATGCGACATTTGCCACGCCATACAAAGTGCGTAAAATGTGAGCAACCGGCCGGAGAGGACAGCCGGCCGGCGATTACGACGATGAGGATTTCTTGACTTTCAAGGGGCAAAGGCGCACACACAGCTGGTGTCGGAGGTGGGTGGAGGCGGTCAGCCGAATGGCCCTAATGCCCCGTTACACATATCGAAATCGAATAGTAATCATAATCATAATCATAATAATCGTAATCGGAATCGTAATCATTTCTTCTCTTCGCTTATTTTCTGTTATTTTATTTTTTTTGTCAAGGGCGGGAAGGACATTTGCACATACGTAAATGAACATTTAGAAAGGACTCGCAGCCATGAAGGACCCTGTAATTTCCCCCACACAATTGCCTAGTTTTGGGGACGCGTGACACTTGTCGCCTAATGGCCGCACATTGCCGACACGTGCCCCTCTCTTTTCCAACCGGACGGAAATATTACGAGAAACTATTGTTCAAGGAAGCGTCGAGGGGGAGGGGGGGATTATGGGCCCAATGAAACAAATATTTACACCCTCCCATTCAAATTGAAGAGGCAACCAATAAACTATAAAAATAACGGGTCATAATTAGGCGCCGTCGATAACAGTTATCGATGTGGGAATAAATTCGATTAGAGGGAAAAACTCATGTGGATTTCAGGGGCTTGATAAAGTGCAATAAACTTAAAATTTACAAACATTCAACTAATAAATCGATTAATAGAGGCATGCACTAAAATCGATAACACTCGATAGCAACATCTGTAAGGGGTTTATCAGTTAATCGGAATTTTGTTTACCATTTTAGTTTGCTTATTGTTTGGCCAATTTGTTTATCGAATTGCGGGCTGACTATCGGTTTATCGACACTCTCGATCTCAAATAATTTAGCTTAAGTGCAAGAAATCTTTCCACTCACCGAAATCACTGCCACCGATGCCAGACGGCCCGGGCAGCAGGCCCGGAATGCCCTGCAGACCGAGGAATGCATTGGGGAATGAATGCGATCGATTGTCCATGCCATCCAAAGTGCCGTCATGCTGGCCATCGCCGCGATCCGACGGCTCTGTGTCGCTGCTGTTCGAATCCTCGCCGGCACTCTGGCCGAGATCATGTTTCTGCCAAAAACAAGAACCCATAAGGAAAAGTTTGCTGGCAGGAGATTTGCCCACCCACCTGATTGCCTTGCTGGCCGTTGCTGTTCTCGAGCGCTTGGCCGAGCAGGGACTCGCGCAGCTCGAGGTTGCGCTCGCGATCCTTGGAGGTGTCGCGGCTGCGGTTGCGGGTCAACGGATGCTGGCCGGCGACGGGAAAGTCGCGATCGATTAGCAAGCGCTCGGGACTGATGCCGTGCTGGGCACGGAACAAGTCGGCGCTCTTGATGCGCTTCTGGGGCGGCGGCGTCAGGTGGCTTTTCCTTGTGCCCTCCACTTCGCCGAGATCCCAGTGGTTGCTGGTTGCCTGCAAGCGAAACGAACATTGTCACAGCGATTGTCACGGCAAGGATTGAGTTTGGTTGGGCTGGGGGGGAGGAGTGGGGACTTTTGGAACTGTCATCACTTTACTTTGGTGGTGGGATTTGGATTGGGTTTTCTTACGGGCGACGCTGCCGAGGCTTTCAGCTCCTGGATGGCGGGTGTGCCGCTCACGGGAACATTCATTTGGCTGTTGTTGTTGGTGTTGGAGTTGTTGCTGTTGCTCGAATTGTTGCTGGTGTTGGCGAGGCTGTTGCTGCTGCCGCTGCTGCTGGCCGGCAAACTATTGGCGGCGGCTGCTGCTGCCGCTGCGGCCACGGCGGCCGAGAGCGAAGCGGGCGGTGTCTGCGGGGCGCTGAACGGGGAATTGTGGCTATTCGAGGCGTTGATGCCGCTGCTGTTGTGGCTGCCGCTGGCCGGGGGCATGTAGTTCAGTTTGTTGTTGTTGCTGTTGCCTGTTATATTGTTGTTGTTGTTCTGGCTAAGAGCCGCCGACAAGGCCTTGGCCGTGGCACTCAATGCGCCCAAAGGATAACCGCCAGCGGCGGAACCACCGCTGCCGCCGCCATTGCCGCCTCCTGCATTGCCATGGACATCGGCCAGGCCGCGTATCTGCAGCAAATGAGCGGTTTTCAGGAAATCCGGCAGCTGCTCGTGGCTCACATTCACCTCGCCATTGTACATGAAGCTGCAAGGAAATAAAAACCGTGAATGAGTTAAGGCAACTTTGATACAGAATTAAAGGCTTTATATTAATCATAAAGGGAGTAAGCTAGAAAATCTTAACGGAAAAGCTTAAAGATTTTTTTTAAAAGAGCTTAAAAGCTGTAAAAGAATCTAAGAAAGAAAGATATTTATAATCAGATAAGTGGCTTTCCCAAACCTCATTAGTCTTTAAAGAACCTTAAGGAGTCCCCACTAGCCCTCAATTTTTGGTATTTTAATACTTCCAATTGGGTCTGTTTGCTACCAAAAAGAATATACGAGGCGTGTTTATTAAATAATGAGACTTATGCCACAAAACCCATATATTTAAAAATTACTCTCCATCCCCTTCAAAGTAATTCCCTTGGGCAGCTGATCCCAGCGCATTTTCCATGCTTCGTAACATTTCTAGAACGCTTGAAGTCGGATTTTCCCAAGTACCCTCGTCACGGCGTTTTGGATCTCCTTAAACGACTCAAAATGGGTTCCTTATCTGAATTTCTATAAAGATTTGGAGAATCTAATATAATTCAACTTTAAGCTAAGAACTTTTAAATATTTTAAAACCCTAACGATTTTCGTTGAATTGAGAGAGAGAAAGTCCATAACCCATAATCCAATAACGTTTAAAAATCTCTAACGAGGAGGATTAGGATTAGGAGGATACTCTCTTAAGATATCCAGGAATATGATTATATATTACTTTATATATATATAGATGAATAAACTATAATCAGGCACATTATTTTATTATACTAATTTTGTAAATTCAAATTAGACTCTTCATAGTATTTTTCCGACACAAAGTTCGGGGTTTTGGCTGAAGAATCTAAGTATTATTTGAAAAAGGAAATTAGTCTAACAAATCTGCTTGCTTCGCAGCCTTTAATTCCGATTTGCAAATTAAATAATCACGGCAAATATCGCTTTAAAAATCCATCATAATTCATAAATCATCCACTGTTAAATTAAATACTTTGATTCCTGTAAGATTTCCCTTTTTTGAGACCCCAAATTTCCATCCTTATATGTATGATACATTCCTCTATTCTGTTGAATCTTAAACTCACCTCAGTAAATTCTCGACATCGTCGCATCGCACGTCTCTCAGTATGACAATGGGATGCTCGCAAGGATTCGCCTTGAGCAGTTTCCGGAAGTAGGGACTGCAGGCGCTCAGCACCACCTTGTGGGCGGTAAAGGAACGTTCGTCACAGGCCAACGTGACATCCACAAAGTCCTCCTCGTCCCTCAAATGACGAAACGAACTGAGGATCGAGGTCTGAAAATCATTCCACTTCAGGGCATAATGCTGTTGGGGCAACATCGACTGCCCCGAGGGCGGCACTGGCGGGGGCGACTGCAGGAAGGCCGATCGCTGTTGATGCTCCAAAGCTGTGGTGGGCGACAGGGCAGCCCCGCCGGCACCAACCGCTGTGGCGGCTGAGAGGGCCAAGGCGGCAGCAGCTGCGGCAGCCGCTGCCACTGAGCTGGCCGTGGCCGAGGACGAGGTCGTGGCCGGTGGCGGTGGCTCCATTTTGACCACGCCCGCGTTATTGTTCTCCGCCGTCTGCAGTTGGGTGGACTCGGTCATTTAAGTGGACCGTGGGCCGTCTGCGTGTTTGCTTGGGGGCTGCTAATGGACCGTTGGTCTTTTGTTGGTGATTTTTGGGGCCCCGAATTGGAATCGAATGAAAGTTCAAATTGTTGTCTATTGTGTGCGTTTTTTGGGGGGTTCTGCAAATATTTGCCTATTTTTTTGTTCGCGGCTTGCAAGGATTGTGGGAGTCTTGGATTTCCTTTGTGTGATTGCGGGGCTAATTTGGCGAAAGCTGCCGGAACCGCTGGCTACTCTGTCCCTGGTGAAGGCGGCCTTTGTCCATTTTCACGCAACTCTTGGGGCCTCTGCCTCGGCCATGGACGGGAGCGTGTAGTTTGGTGGTGAATCTGAAATGGAAAAGAAACCACACGAAATTATGAGTAAAATTTCATTCCAATCCCCCCTGGGGGGTTCAATTGCTTTGGCCACTGGTCAGGTGCTGCTGGTGGGCTCGCAACCCTCCGAAAAAAAACTCCAATCATTAAATATTATTACCAATTATTCATACTTAAGTACCGAGACGACGCTGGTGGCTCTTGGTTCCTCCAGGTGGTGGGGTGTCCAATGAAACCATTAATTACCCAAAGACCCACGGCCCCCGACCGGAGACTCGGCTGGGCCACTTGTCGGGGGCATTAGACGCAAATCAATTTAATTTAACCGTTTACAAGGCAGCCCCGCAATCCAATGAGATCTACACGAAAGCAGATCTTTCGTGGACTGGAAACTTCTCTAATTTTTGGTATATAAGGCGGAATTATTTAGCCGAAAATTTAAATTGTCTTCCAACAAATGGATATGAAATGTATTCCATGGAAATCAGAAATTCAGGACAGGTTAAGAGTCATTAAAGACTTACCAACTTTTATGCTATCCTGAGATTCAGAAGGTTTAAAGAGAGTCCAAATATTTGAAGACATTAAAGACAGATATACTTTTTTGCTATATCCGACTGAATGTGAATGAAGTTTTCATTGGGATCCTGAGATTCAAAAGGTTTAAAGACAGGCCAAATATTTGGATAGATTAAAGACAGAAAAACTTTTATGCTTTATCCGACGGAATGTGAATTAGGATCCTGAGATTCAGAAGGTTTAAAGACAGCCCAAATATTTGGATAAATTAAAGACATAAATCCGACTGAATGTAAACGAAGTTGTCATTGGGATCCTGAGATTCAGAAGTTTTAAAGACGGTCCAAAAACCCTCGAAATATCGAGGCTATGATCATGCTCCCAACTAGATTAAAGAGGTTCTATATAGATGTTTCAATTTTTAGTCTTACTAGTGGAGAATTGAAGGAAGTTGGAATATATTTTGTGTTTTTAAGCAAAGATAATTTTTGTTACCAGCCATCGCCTGAAGCTGATATTCTTTGCCGGCAACTGAAGGTTGCAGTGTATTGAAAAACCCCAAAACAAAAACCCAAAATAATTGTACAAGATCATTAGAGAAAAGAGGGCCCAGCCAACAAACTGCCCATCCATCCATCTTAGCCACACGTACTCGAAATTGGCCTACGAAATAGGAGGTGGGGGGAAGGGCTCTTTGTTGCTTTGTTGAACCATCCAAATATTTATAATCCCATTTGTCTGGCTGGCTGGCTGGGCGGCGCACTTGTCGCTCCGGTTTTGGATTACCTGCAAGCCGATCGGCGTTGGGGATCCGTTGGGTTTTGTAATTCAAATAATCACAGAAGCCTAATGATCAAAATTCTTTATTGCCTTTGATTGCAATTGGCGCCTGCGATTGCAGTTTGTTAATTTTTCATCTGAGATTCGGCTGACCCTCTGTTTATAGTCGGTGGCTTGGGATCGCCGTTGTTTACATGTCTGTGGTTGTTTTCTGGGGTGAGCTCGGCTCTGACGGGCTGTTTGATTAATGATGACGCTTTAAATTCGATTATGGGAATCCAATGGATTTCGTATTTTTTGGTTTGCTGCTTAGATAATGGCGAAATCGGTTGGTAATGCAACCCCAACCAAAGTTGTACTCAAATCAACAAAGGGAGGGGTTTAATTTCAGAAGATAAATTCCGCGGGAAGCTCAAACGGAAGATCGAAATATTTGGGGGAACCGAATCATCAAAAAAAAGGAAAGGAGGTTCAAGGTCTTGAGATATACTGAGTTCCGAGAACTCTTAAGAAACTTTTAACAGAAGAAGTTAGAGACGATTTTGAGAGACTAGTTATAAGGAAACTTAGGAGAAATCTAGAAACATCCTATATTGATAAAGAAAGAAAAGATTTTTAGAGGAAATGGAGATATTATCTTTAGTGCGATATTATTACGATAAATTGTAGATTTTTTGTATCATTTTCCCAGGAGAAACCTAGAAACATCCTATTTTGTTAAATAAAGAAAAGATCTATTGAGAAAATGGAGATATTATCTTGAATATGCAATGATGACGAAAAATTGTAGATTTTTTTTTGGATCATCTTTCCATTTGGCATGGAAAATTGTAAGTTGACTTTCAGGTTCCGGAAACATTCCAAATATTTTCCTATTCTTCTATCTCTGCTTTCTTTGGGTCCCTGAATTCCACTCCCTTTTTATAATATACACCGATTTATCGGCTGTGCTTTAGCCTACTTTTTGTGTGAGTGTCGTTATCGACTCGGGCTGTTTCGAGGTGGGGGAGGCGGGTTTGTGCTAATTTATGAAGTAACCCAGAACAATTTCATCATAACACATTTACCGGCAATTATTTCGTTTATTGAACAAACATTCGGCTCCATTTGACGGCGTATCGCATAAATTCCCCCTGCCGAAAAAAACACCAAACAAGCAAATGTCGGCAGTGTCAGCAAAAAAGACACAAAATAATAAACGGATACACAAACAACAAATCCACCAAGAAGGCTACTCTAACGGTTGTTGGGTGGTTGGAGGGCCAAGTAAATTGTAAAAATAATCAAGGAAGCCTCTGGCCCCGACGAGGGGTTGGGGGTGCGTGAGCTGGGCCAGAAAGTTTGACAGCAACTGCAATTCAATTGCATTTCCCACGCCAGCTCAATTACCATCCACACACACACACGTAAACACACCTAACGGTGCTACGTACGGCCGACAGGACAATGAGTAATAACAGCGAATAACTGTAAATGATAATGGTAAATAAAAAGGCGAATTACCAAGTAACACCCGCCACATCCTTGCCGCCCCCTCGCCAAACAAACGACCGACCGACTTTTGCCTATCGTCTTTATGGCCGCCTGTGTGTGTGTGTTTGTTTGAGGGTGTGTGTGTGTGTGGACACGCACGTTGCCGTCTTGGCGGGCAAGCCGACACCGTGGAACCCCAAAAAAGATATCCCGAACCGGCAGGATTCTCCGGGCAATGAGCAATCATAACATTTTCACTAACTATTTTTGTAAATTGATATGCCCCCATTTGGCCCTCGACCACTTGTGGGCCAAGCTGGATCCGACCAAGTATATCGTCAAGTGAAACGCGTTTGTTATGATTATTTTTACGATTTGCATTCAAAGTCTCGTTGTCGTCTGCCAACAGACAATCGGAATATAATTTCCTACCCCGGCGTCGCGTCGCGTCGCCTTCCCAACCAAATATTCCCATTGTACTTTATTTACTTTTATGTTTATTTGGTTGTTTATGAATTCATATTCCCGTCGCCAGCGGAAAGGAGAGCGTCCCGGGGTCCCTGGTTGTCCCGGCGGCTTATAAACAACCGAGTGATACGCTTTCCATAAACTAAACAAAATGGAAGTACTTAAATTTCTTTTATCGCTCTTGGTAGCGATTTTCGGGGCAGGGGAAACTTTCGAGTCTCGTAAAAACAAAGCCCATGTAATTGGAAGACCGAAGACCATCAGGGAAATTTTCCAAATTATATAATGATTTAAGAAATCTCATAGAGGGAATTGAGTTCTTAAAGAAGAATTGGTATTTTATTCTAGGCAAATATATTAACCAAATTATAATATTCATTTGAGAATCGAACTACTCAAAGAAAATAATAAAAAGTATCAAAAAATTATTTTGAAAATGTATTTTTAAGGTTTTTTGTATTCTTGAAGCTATAAGAATTTTTAAACTTTAAATATTATAAATCAGCCAGATTAAAAATCGTTTTAAGGTAGAAATATAGAAGTTGGAGGGGTGAGAAAAAATTCAAGAATCAAATTAATAATTTCTCTCTGGGAATTTTAATATTCCTGATTGAATAAAGGAAGCTTAATTAGTTTTTGATTTGGTTGATAATAAATAATTCATTTAATTCCTTCAAGTAACCAGAAATTTACTCCTCTATTTAAACGTCTTTATAAACTTTCTGTAAGCCAAGTAAAAACTATTTTTAAAATTATTTTTTCATTTTTAAATCCGTCTTTCAAAAATGTTATTGAAGTGAAACAAATCCGGATGGAATTTCGGAAATAAAATGTAAAAATTTTTGCCTACTAAAATGCATTGAATTTGTTGAAATATTTAAAGCAATTTACAAATTTTGTAGTTGTATTTTTTTTGGGGGGAATTTGTAACTGAAATTTTCAACTATCATTTGCATTTGGCAGCAGTCAAATTTCACAAAATTCGCCATATGTAAGTGACCAAACAGCCCCCAGCAGCGTCCCCATTACCATTTTTCTTGCTGTCTCGCTCTTTAAGTGTGCTTCTGTCTCTGTCACACCCACAAGCTCTCACATATAGAAAGCCATCAAAACCAAATTAGTTAAAAACTAATTAAAATCGCTCATACGCCGCTTGGGCCGTCGCTTGATGGGGGCAACTCTGTGTTAGTGTGTGTGTGTGTGGGGAGGAGGGGAGGCTCTGTGGGTGGACATTATACATATACGGCGGCCTGGTATCTGTGTATATCTCTGTTAATCTATGTATAAAGTGGCAATGGAATTTGGAAAGTAGTTGGATGAAAATATTCCAAAAATTCTAAATTAAAACGTCAATAAAATGCATACTTTTTTTAATGAAATAATTAATTAGATTTTGCACATCAACAATCTAATAGACATTGTTCGCAAAACCTCTCTCACTCTCCAGTCTGTCTATCTGTTGGTTTCCTCCAAATTTGATTGCTTTCCTCTCCCGCCAACGCAAAAAAATTTGGATCGGAAAAATGTTTTTCTCGTTTTTGTGACCTGCGATTTATTTGAATTTCAATTATTTAAATGGTTTTATTGTCCACTTTTTTTCGCTTTGGTTATGTCACTCAACACACTTCGATTTGCCCCCTCAGCTTCAAATTGGCTGCGTGGGGCAAAAGGAGAAAAAAAAAACTAAAATGGCTGCCCAAAAATGGCCAGGAAGGGCCCTCGGCAGTCTCAGTGGGTCTCTCGCTTTGTCTCAGCCTCTCGGTGTCTTAATTGCCTCAAAATTTAAATTGAGACATGAAATTGAATAATTCAAAATAATTAGCAGGAAGTGAGACGACAGTCAGCCAACTCGCAGCGGTAATTGCATTAATGACTTTGATAAATGACCAAAGTACAGTCCCGGCCAGCCACTCACTCTTAGACCACCACTAGGCCTTTGATCTGAAGGCCGAAGCAGTCACCAGGGGAAAAAATAGTTAAATTGAAAGTGTAAGGAATCGCAAAGCACTCACAAAAAAATTACAAGGGGCGGCAACACTAAAAAATGGGAAAAAGATCGCTAAAAAGTGGAGCGGTTGAATTTTTACCCTTTCAGTATAATTCCTTTGATATAATCTATATATATAAAAATGAGGCATCAAATCGGTTGGAGCTACATCAATTGTAAACGGCTCGACGGATTTTAATGAAATTTTTTGTACGTGTTCAAGGGGGTT